>JALLPD010000139.1:0-16540 GCA_036940065.1 Cyclotella cf. meneghiniana
TAAAAAAATCGGTGTAATACCACTGTGGTGACCACCAAAGTGAGATTTAAATCATTTGAATACCATGGTATTTTGAGATATTATTGTAAGTCCGAGATGGGACTTAGTACGGCCTACAGAAAATACCACACCGGCGGTATTTTAACAATAATATGAACATAGTCAACATTTTTGCACATACCATGCACCTTTTTGCATGCGAATTTCCCACTTGTGCACTTTTTGTGCACATTTTTTAATTATGTGACATAATTCTCTTTTGTTTGAATTGCATGAAGCTAGTAATTTTAAATTATGTTGCGTTATTAATAATTTGTGCACAAAAAATGCACGGGAGTTGGCTGGACTTTTTATGCCTAATAAATATATAATTATTAGTGCCTTCAAAGAAAAATGTGTAGACAGACATGATGTTTTTTCTTGAAACAGTACACTACATATGGATCAGTACTAGTTATCAGTTTATTTGGGGCACACCAGTATGGTACAATATTATACACAATATGGTACCATACCACACGATTTTGTGTGCTGCTCTTGTAATCACACATCACGTACAAAAAATTACAAATCGACCACGGTGACAAGCCGGCCGCAATCCGGATTCGCAATATCTCAGTGAATATTGCTCCTTTTTTGATCCCAAATGAGCACCGTCATCCTTATAATTGCACGCTTATGACGATATGCTCAGATCTACATGGGAAGGAAAAACCACTGAGTTCTCCTTCCTGAGAGATCATAGACTCGGATTTCGGACACCTCCGAATTCTGACGATCTGAGAAGAAGAGCAGGGCCATTTTTGACCCTTCCAACTCTGTTCTCTCACTCCTTCCACCTCTCTTGACAATGGGAGGAAGTGGGGGTATTTGCAGGTCAAAAAAACGTGAGTTCTTTGTACTTTTCCATTTTTCATGCAGAACTTGTATGACTCACCTTTTTCATGCCGTCTTTCCAAAATCAGCTGTAAACATGCAACAATCAAATTTGAAACTTTGAAAGAGGTAAGCAACTAGAAAAAATGGCAGAGAGCTATGGTTCTATCATCAACAAATCCAACAATCAACTCAAAGCAATAGGAGAGTGCGAGAGGCTGGGATGACTCAACAATTGACCATGATAATATTACCACCATTTCTAATGCCACACTTAATAAAACACAACAATCAACCAATATAAATGGGAGCAAACAAGTTGGGGATAGTTCAGTTAATTAATTGACCCATCTGCTTATTAATTAATCAAGCAATTGATTAATTAATAAATTAATTAATTAGTCTTAGTTAAGTAGCATTGTCCTCTAGATAAAAAAATGGTCTCTCCAGTTATTATTATTTTTTGATAGACCTTTTAACAGAATATATTTTACTTTTATCTATAAAGAGTATTTTCTACACTAACTAGGTAAGCGATGCTTGCATACATCATATTGAGAACTTTTTCTCTTTGTATTGTACCAGATTTAGATTGCAAAGTAATTAGCGAAACCGTAAGCTTTACATATTTAGGAATCAGTACAATCACTTGTGCTCAAAAAAGTGCACAAATGTTATAGATTTTTTATGACATAATTATGTTTTTCACAGTTTGTCACAGAAAGCCTATCATGACATCTCCATCCACCACAACCACCAACACCACAACAACAACACCCATCGACGAAAGCGACCCCCTTCCCCCAACTGTCCGCCCCCATGACCACTTCTTGCTGCACTTCGCTGATTCTCGCCAAATCTTCGCCCAAGCCATTCCCAGAACGCGTCAGAAGTCTTCCTGCAAAACCTATCCGCCCTGCAAAATCAACAAGCGGACGTACGCCACGCACAACTTGATCGGTTTGCCGTACGGGACGGTGTTGGAGGTGGGAAAAGACAGGCTGATCCCTCTCGAAGAGGGCGAGGATTTGTTGCCCGGCGAGGAGGGCGTGCGAGAGGCCTTGGTGGGCATTGCCGACGTCCAGGATGGTACCGACAACAACAACAACAGCAACGACAACAACAGCATTTTCCTCAACAAGAACAACCGAGCGGAGATGGACACAGCCTCCCAAGACTCCACCCTCCACGTAACCCCCAACGACAACCGCAACATCCACGACACCAACACCTCACAAACACTCACACAACGACAAGTCACCTCCCTCCTCTCCGCGGGCACCGACGGATCCCAAATAGTCGCCGCCCTCATCTCCAATTCCTCCACCTTCGCCTCCAAAACGGCATTCAGTCAAGCCAAATACCTCAAGAGGAAACAACTCAAGTACATGCCGCGATGTCGAATCGTGCGCGTCACGCCCGAATCCTTGTGCGCCGCGATGCACGCCAAGGATTCGCGAAAAATTTCCAATTTGCGTTCGGATACGTTGGGGTTTATTTTGTCGAGCGCCAATGTGGCCGCGGGACAGAGAGTTTTGGTCATGGATACGGCCGTGCAGGGGATTGTTACCGCTTCGGTTACCAGGAGGATGGGGGGGTACGGGAGCGTTTTGGCCTTGTATGAGGGACAGCAGCCGAGTTATTTGGAGGTGGTGCAACGGATGAATTTTAATGTTATGGAGCGTCAGTCGTTGAAGTGGGTCAGTATGGGGGAGCTGTTTGCAAGTGACGAGGATAAAAGACGACAGATGGAGTCCTTCGTAGATCAGGATGGGAATGTAATCGATGTGGAAAAGAGGGATAGGGAGGGGATACAGTGGCCGTGTCCTTTGATGCCGCATACGAGGAATTATCTGTTGACAGAGGTCAAGGAAGAGAAGAAGATCAAACAGTTTTTGGATAAAAGGTGTAGTAGGTTTGCCAGGAAATTGACTAGGTTAAGTATGTTGGAACTCAGAGACTTGGTTGCGTCTTGTAAGGAACGAGAAGAGAATGGTGCGTCTCGTTCTTCCGCGTGGCATAACGTAGAGCATGAACCGAAAACAAACTCAATACCACGAGGTATCGAACCAAAGAACAATAACGGAGCAATCAGCAACGAAATAAGACAATGCGACTCCATCATCATTGCAACGAAATACGACCCAACAATCACCATTCTGCGTCTATTACCCTATCTCGCCCCATCGTGTCCCTTTGTCATTTTTCATGAATTCCTCGAACCGCTCCTCGAAACATTCCGCACGCTACAAAATTATGGCATGCAAGACGACAGTACAGATTCTTCCATGCCCATGATGTGTCGGAGAAACATCGCCATCAATTTGCGCTTGACTGATACGTGGTTTCGTGAATATCAAGTCTTGGAGGGACGGACTCATCCCAATATGACCATGTCTCAAAATGGAGGGTATTTGTTGATGGGCACGAAGCTTTGTCCCAAGACGGGAACGAATGAGATGGATCCAGAGACGGTGAGGATGTTGAGGGCGAAGATGGGTCCCACGAGGAGGCCTAAGAAGGGAGGAAATGACAAGGGCGGGGAGAACAAGGAGAGCGGTGGTGGTGGTGACAACAAAAGAAAGACTGGTGGCGATGATGATGCGAATCATGAGGCGAAGAAAGCCAAGTCTTCGAGTTAACTGAATGAGTTCCCAACCGTAGTAGAGATGTCACTTTATACAAAGAAAGAAAGAAGTGCGTTAAAGAATAACAGATCCTTAATATTCTAGCAAGACAAAGACTGCAAAAGTGTCGTCCCGTTGACAATTTCAGTGGTACAACACACAATATTGTAAGGAAACGATGGTCTTTTACTCAAGAACCGAAGCGCAGCAATCTCCATGAATGTCACTCCACCAACAAAATACAGCAAAAGCACCGGCTTCTGCTCGCATCCAACATAATTTCGTCCTCGTCTGGAATCCGACCATATCTTGGCCAAAGTCGCCAAGTTTTGCGCCCTCGGTCGTTTCATGGCATCGGCCAAACTTTCCGGAGGGAATCGTTGCTCGATATCGATCCAACGTCCTCCACCACCACCTCCGCTGCCGACACCGACTCCCCCGGCCACCGGTAACTCTTTCATGGCCTCCTCGACACCTGAATATCCTCTCATGGATGCTTGAACCCACCGAACGGTCATGGGGGCATACCCCGAAGACACGTAGGCGACATCCTGGGGATTGGACGGGTCGACCTCTGCGTTGATGAGGTTTAAAGCTTTTCGAAGTGTCGAATAGGAAGTGGCCATGGAATCCATGAAGAATGTTTCTCGTTTGCGCAGGAAACCGGCCTTTTCTAGATCATTCAGCACTAAAAGAAACTCGTAACCATACGTTTGAACCACTTCTTTCCGGAGAGAATCGTACCTCGTTGCCTTGATGCCATTGCTCGTGAGACTCTGAAGACATAAGAGACGTAGCCATCGATAAGGCGGTTCGCCCGAGGCAATCAAATCCTCGAGGACTTCGTAACACGGCTCGGATTCCAACATGCTCCGCTCTGTTTGCCATCGCTGCCGGAAAGCAGTGGCTTCTGCTGCACGCTTGACCAACTCCGCGATGTGGATGTGGTTTGTGAGAGATCGTAAATTACGTGTGAATACGGGGATTTGTTTTACGAATTGGTGGATTTCCGTGAGATCTCGTGCGGTTTCTCGATTGGTGAATTGGGAATGACTCTCCTTTAGAGCCTTGGCTTGATTTTGTAGGAAGGTTCCAAATATTTCGACATGTTTGTCTCGTACTTCGGTGTAGAGTGGGTCCGAGTCATTAAGTGAGAGAACAACTGTGGGATCTTTTGCTGAATCATGGTGCATTGATCGATGCATGTGAGGAGGAGATTGAAGTTGATCATCGTCCGGCTCGATCAAAGATCGTTGAACTGACACACATCCTCCCACCTGAATTCCAAGCACGTCATCAATGAGACCTTCGTAAGTTAGAGGAGTGAGCATGGGTGTGACGAGATCGATTTTTCGGTCAATCACCAGTAGGGCATCAATCGATGACAGATTGTCCGATTGTCCGTCCCCTAAATTATCTTGATTATGAGATGGAGAAGCCCGAATCTCCACATCTTCGCCTTCATTAACCACTTCATCCATGCTGTGCAATCCATCTATAGGTGATTCGTAGTTATCCTCATCCTCTTCCGCTTCGTCTTCCTCCGCCTGAGCCTCCATCCTTTCTTCCTCCATTCGCAGCGTCATCATACGATCAATCACGGCAGTAGCAAAAGGACCAATGCCCTGAACACGAGGAATAGCCCCTTTCAACTTTTCGTGCCCCAAACCCCTTCCTCGATTCAAAATCTGCAACTTCATCAAACTCCTAGCGACCACATCCGCCACATCGGCTTCACACCCCTCCACCTCGGAATGCCGCATACAAGCCGCCGAAGGCACCGCAAAGGCGGCATTATTCCCCCCTCCCCGATCGCCCTCGTGACAAGTCGCCCTCAAAACGGTCCCCCCCGCCAATTCCAAACTCAACACATCGTCATCGAGCGGTATCAAATCGATCGGAAGTGATTCCAACGACGTCAACGCCCCCGTGCTCCCTCGTACGCCGTCTCTCGTAAAGCGTCCCGTTCCCATCCCGTCGAAATCGTCCACGACGCCCAATTCTCCCAGAAACGATCGTTCCGCCTCTGTCATTTGCGGCAAAAAGACGAATCGGAACAAATGGCCGGTGCTGGGTCGCCGTCGGGTGCGATGGAGGTTTTCCACCGTTTTACGACGGTTCAATACCGCATGGGAGAGGGATGGCAAATCGAATCCGCCCCCGCGGAGTATGTAGGTGGTTATGGAGGCGGAATCGTCTTGGTCGGAGGGTGTTTGGGTGTAGGGGGAGAGTATTTCGCCGTTGTCGGATAGGATGTTGGATCCTATGATGCATTTTTTGGGTGCTGCTATATGAATTTTAGGGGGCGTTGCGAGATGATTTTGTATACGAAATGGGGTGTGAGATGTTGGCATTCGACAAAAAGATGAAACGAATGACGAATGACCGGGTCCGGTAATAAAGACATGCATGGCATCACAGAGTCGTGAAGACATTGCATTCCACGACAGCATCTACATAGCACACAAGACGAATCATACAATGATCGCCAAAGAAAGAAACCAACTCTCACCCTCCAAAGACCCAGCCAACAACTCTTCATTCAAATCACTCATAATCTCTTCCTCTTCTTCCACCTGCGTCTTATTCTTATTCTGTTTCCTCTTCTTCTCCTTCTTCCTCCCACTCGCCTCGCTCGCAGCGCCGCATTTCAACACGTTCCTCAACAGCGTTCGACGAAGGTGGACGGAGGCGAAGATCAGTCGTTGTCGTTGCAGTTCGGCGGGCGCCTTCGTGGCGGCGTCGGCGTCGGTGCCTCCCGGGCCCGCGTTGGCGACGGCGGAGGGCGCGCCGTCGTAGGAGAGGACGTCTTCGGGACGACGAGGATCGAATCGCAGTGTTTCTAGGAGGAGTGAGCGGTTGTCGACGCGGAGGGCGTCGATTATGTGGGAGAGGGGGGAGCGGGACGGCGTCGCCATGGTTGGTGTCGGGGGGATGTCGGCTACGTCGGCTCCCTCTATCAAGCGTACCTACCTTACCTAGCGCGTAGAATGAAAGTCAAGATTTCCGGGAAGCTCTCGAGAAGTCCCGATTGTCCCAGTATTTCCCGATGTTGTGCCCCATGTCATCCTCGTCATGGATCCATCAGGATCCATCACGATGGATCCATCATGTTTCATGTTCTCATGGTGTCATACATCATAACATGACCGCGATCGAGACATCCCTACCAAATGGATCCACCATGACAACCGACTTACAGGCCACCCTCCAAAGCTTCCTCGAAAGCTCCGTCTTCCCCGCCGAACCCCTCTACGAATCCCACATCGCCAAATTCACCCACTCCGATCGCTGGACCCTCGCCGCCGTCCCCCCCGTGCTCCGCGCCCTCCAAGCCGAAGCCCGCTCCCTCCGCCTCTGGAACCTCTTCCTCCCCCATCCCCTCCCGGAAGCGTTGCTCCGCAAAAACTCCGCCCTCACCCCTCCCATCCCGATACAACCGCAAACCATCCTCACCAATTCCCAATACGCGCCCCTCGCCGAAATCATGGGACGATCTCCCCTCGCTTCCGAGGCATGCAACTGTTCGGCGCCCGACACGGGCAACATGGAAGTCCTGCTCAAATTCGGCACCGCACGACAGCAAGAGCGATATCTCCTGCCGCTGTTGAGAGGAGAGACGCGCAGCGCATTTTTGATGACCGAGCCCGACGTGGCGAGCAGCGACGCGCGGAATTTGGAGACCGTTCTCTCGCCGGCCGAAGGCGGACGTGGATACGTTTTGAACGGGAGGAAATGGTGGAGCACCGGGGCCATGGATCCGAGGTGTACGATGGTCGTCGTTGTGGCGCGTACGGATCCCGTGTTGCTGATGGAGTCTCCTTCGACGAACGGGCGGGCACGAGGACAGACCGTGGTCGTGTTGCCGCTTCCTCATCCGGGAATTCGAATAGTGCGTCCGTTGACCGTTTTTGGGTACGATGATGCGCCGCACGGTCATGCCGAGGTGGAATTGGTCAATGTGCAGGTACAGGAAGAGGATATCGTTTTGGGATTGGGGAGGGGGTTTGAGATCGCTCAGGAGAGGTTGGGGCCGGGGAGGATACATCATTGTGAGAATGTGTTGCAATGGACATTTGTTTGGAAGTGAGGCAATGTGTTTGATGATTCATGCATCTCCTTCTCTATAATGTTGTTTGTTGTCATTTCATCAAGGTATGAGGGCGATCGGATTGGGTAAGACATTCTTTTCGACATAACATGCCACCTAATTCACAACGAACAACGACATGACCCTTTCATCCTCTCAAGCCGCACGATGCTACGAACTAATGCTCGAGCGAACATTCACCCGTTCTACCTTCTCCAAACCCCTTCACTCGCACGGAGCGATACGAGAAATGATTGCCGATTCGGCGACCGATTTGGAATCGGCGCGGTTGTTGACCTTGTCCTGTGCCTTGGAGATGGATAGGAGGGGGAATAGGAATGCCAGGGATAAAATTGCCATGATTAAGGTGGCAGTTCCGAAGTTGACGATGAGGGTTGTGGATAGAGCCGTTCAGGTATTTTTACTTGATGTGTGGTTGGTTATATCTTGGGGATGACAGGGTTTGACGCACGAGTGTTCTTTCTTCTTCCTTTTAGGTGTTTGGCGCTGCAGGCGTTTGTGACGATTTCCCACTGGCACGAGCATTGGTTGGACTACGCACATTGAGAATAGCCGATGGGCCAGATGAGGTCCATAAGCAAACATTGGCATTGATTGAGATCAAAAAGGCAAAGGACAAGCTGCAATCGAAGCTGTGATGGCAGTATTATGTCCTTTCTNTGATTGAGATCAAAAAGGCGAAGGACAAGATGCAATCGAAGTTATGATGGAAGTATTATGTCCTTTGTTGATCCTGTTGTCGATTGATTTGTTTTAAAAGCAACTATAGAGAGTAAACCGTGCGTCATTGTGGAGTTGGTATTGTAACATTACAAACTATTATGGTCCTGCCAGGTTCTGTCATTTTGCAATCGTTCAATTAAAAGTGTGCTCGGAAATAGATCAATTTGCCTCGGCCATTCATGAACAAGCAAACACTTCTTGGGATGACTATTCATGGCCAGTTTGTTCGGATTCGAACCATTGGAGTCATCTTTGATTCTGTATCCTTCCATCTAAGAAAACATTTGTCATTGGGGACCTGCTGAAGTCGCCCTCGTTTCACAGTCAACGTCCGGAATAAAATGCTACGTTTTTCAACCAAGAAATAAAAAGGCTCCGTGGAATTCACAATACATCACATTTCCTCAGCGTCGCTTGAATTTATCAGGATCGTCATGATACCCTATATACTTCCAATACGACATCAAAACATCCATCTCCCTGACATACTCCCCCCTCATGACCTTGACAAACTTTTCCCTTCCCATCGTCTCCTCCGCACTCTTCAACAAAACAAGATTTCTATACGACACATCAGTAATATCCCCCTCCAACTTTTCCAACGCCCTCTCCACCTCCGTCCCCCGAAGAATGAGAATCATGGGATGAGGACTGCGATAAACATAATTCTCGACGCTGTCGGAATCGTTCCCGTATTCTTCTTGGGGTTCGAACTCGTACAGCGGATGGAAGGGTACCGCCGAAAGTTTGGAACGGAACTCTTGTTTCCTTTCTGGCAATTCCTCGAGGCGATTCATCAAGGACATGAAGGTTTCGAAATTTTCCGGAGAATATTCTGGACAAATGACCAGAGTTGTTCCCGGATGTTGTGTACGGGACTTCATTTCTCGCAGCACGGTGGATAGGATGGAGTCTTCGTTGGTGCCGCGTACAATGGTGGATGTGAATATGTTGAGTCGTATTGGTTTTTCGGCAAAGGGACATAGGTTGTAGCCGATGACTACTTTGTGAATCCAGTCCATTGTTTGAGATTGTATGAGTTCATCGGTTGGAAGGGTGTGGGAGGAATTGTTTTCTGTTGTTGTGGTTGTTGTTGTTATTGTTGTTGATGATGATAATGATAATTCGAGTGGATCACTTTTCTCGCTATTCCCGCTTTTGTCAATGTAGTCAATACTATTGTTGTTACTTTTGATAGAATGTTGAATTTTGTCTGATGATTCGAGTGGATCACTTTTCTCGCTATTACCACTTTCGTCCATGTAGTCAATACTATCGTTGTTACTTTTGATAGAATGTTGAGTTTTGTCTGTTTTATGTGAAATTTCAGTCGGGTCTGGTGTATTTTGCAGCTCGCAGTCACTCTTTTCTTCGCGATTCGCAATGCTGATGGTCTTGAAACTCTTGACAGAACTCTGTTTCTTACCTGATTGTTTCGTTGCGCATGCCGAGTCTCGTGCATTTTGTTCCACGTCACTGCCGTTCTTTTCTGTATCTTCTTTACTGCTCCTGATATTCTTTTTGGTTGCTCTAGGCTCGGACCCAAAACATCTACCACTCGTGACTGCATTAAAATCATAAATCGGTCTCTTGTTGTCCACCAAAGGAAGAATGAAAGAGCGGCGCGGTGCTCTCCAAGTGGCCGACACGAAGGGAAAGTACGCAAGCGTCGACATTGGCATGACCGCTCTGGTAGACAGTCGAGCGTTACGATGTTTATGCTCGCTGTGTCCGATTATGGTCGTGGTTGAGCGGGGTGTGTAAAAGTGCCATGTGGCAATTCTCGGGGTTCGTCCGGTTGAAGAAAAGTGGTAGAACGATTTAAGCATGATTTCTATGTTGTGGCGTGTCAAGTGCACTGGCGATAACGGGGGGCGATGGTGATTATGGGAGCGGAATCCAGGTGTATGATACAAAACAGATACAAAACTGATACAAAACACAGAGTTACACGGATGTGATGAAGAGGATATTCCGGGCCTGCAGGGAAAACGACAGGCACATCAGTAAATGACTACATGAGTCATTACAAAAAGGATAGGGCAATAAAACATACACTCTACTCGTGTGACCAGATCCATCAGCGACAGCCAACCATCGACAACCATTCATAAATTTTTTTCAGATATTTTTTTACACAGAGAGAAACACATCATCATTTTGTGTGTCAACGTCGCACAATCATCCCAAACAATATCGACATCCACCAAACATAACCCAACCCCGGCATCACCATGGGAAACCGCGTCAAAGGCCGCCCCAAACCAAAATCCATCAAAGCCGCCATCCACTCCGGCAGCGCCACCCACCGCAAACTCTCCCGCTACGGTAAAAAACGCAAGGTCGGCCTCTCCGGCGCCAACGCTGTCTTCATCGGCCGGGCCAAGGTTCTCAAAAAACTCTCCATCTCCCTCAAGGACTTTCGACGACTCTGCATCCTAAAGGGGGTGTACCCCCGCGAACCCAGGAACGGGAGCAAAAAGAACGGAAGGCAGGTCTACTACCATCTCAAGGATGTCAAGGCATTGGCGCACGAGCCCCTGTTGGAGAAGTTCGGGGAATTTCGATCGTTTATGAAAAAGGTGCGACGGGCGGCCAATCGGAACGAAAAAGATGAGGCGAGGCGAAAGGAGGCGCTGGCTCCGAGGTATACCTTGCATCATTTGGTGAGGGAGAGGTATCCTCGGTTTGTGGATGCCTTGAATGATTTGGACGATGCGCTGTGTTTGGTGGCGTTGTTTGCGGCCTTGCCGGGGGATGGGAGGGTCAAGAGCGGGGTGACGAGGAAAGCGAGAGAGTTGATTTCGGCGTGGGGAGCCTATTGTTCCGTGGGGGGAAGGATTTCGAAGAGTTTTGTCAGTGTCAAGGTGAGTCCTGGTATTGTTGTTTGAGATCATGTGGTCAACAGAAGAGAAGATCGATTCGAGTCTATCAACTTGGAATGCCTGTGGCTTTTGGACTGTTTCGTTTTCATGAATAATTCATCAAGTGAAGATTTTGGGTCTTCAACGTCGATGACGATTCTGTCCAATGAAACCACCGATTGAGAATGTATCAGCAGGCTTGTTTCTTCGGATGCTTGACTGATCGTTGCCACAAGTTTGTCTTTCGAACTCGCTGGCATATTTTTATCTCTGAATCTCACTCTTTACATCGACCTTCAACATCTTGTTAATGCCCGCCCTCATCGCAATTATCAAAAACTATCCACACTCAGGGCATCTACCTTGAAGCCTCAATACAAACTCCCAGCACCAACGGCGAATGCGTCACCATTCGATGGGTCCAGCCCCACAACTTTACTCAATACATACCTGAAGGAGTAGATTTTCGCGTCATGCTCACATTCTTCGAATTCTATGAAACTCTACTAGGATTTGTCTTGTTCAAGTTGTATGGAGAGTTGGGCGTAAGGTATCCTCTTGTTACAGTGGCTACTGCTGCCACCACCAGTGGAGAAGGTGGCGGCGGAGTGGTCGTGAGCAATCCATTACTTCATCCAACACTTGGTGGAAAGGCCACGTCCGTCTTGGCTGCAAATTTGAGTGCCTTGCAGGCGGCAATACACCAGGCAAATCAAGGGAATTCGGCTGCGGATGCCATTGAGGATGCATTGCAAAAGAAGAGTTCGGATGTTACTGGTAGCCGTTCCTCAAAGGAAAAGAAAAGCTCGAAAGCAGAGAGGAAGAAGCAGAAGGCTTTGATGCTTTCGATTGATGAGGCTTTGAAGGGAGTGCGAGATGCCGATGACGACGACAATGACAACCAAAGTGACGATGAAGATATCGACGATGAAGAAGATAATGTGCCCATTGCTGCTCCTCTCCGTGAAGCCCTTGAAGCCATTTCAGACGAAAACGGTATCCACAGCAATGACACAGCTGACAACGACACTGGAATCGTCATCACAGATCCTGAAGCCAAAAAGCGTCACCACTTATTCCACAACCTAACCTTCTATCTATCGCGAGAAGTACCCCGAGGTTATCTGGAATTGATCATTCTAAGTTTTGGAGGAAAAGTTGGCTGGGATGGACAAGACAGCCCCATTGCAATGAGCGATCCGAGCATCACCCACCATGTTGTTGATCGTCCTACTCTTTTGCCCGGATACGCTAAGCTTCCCAAATCAAGAGAGTATATTCAACCTCAGTGGATTATGGACAGTGCGAACTTTAATTTCATCCTTCCCATTGATAAGTATGGTGTGGGGAAGGCGTTACCTCCACATTTGAGTCCATGGGTGGAGGATAAGGAGGAGGGATATGTTCCTAAATACAGAGAAGAGATAGAGAAATTGAAGAATGGTGAGATGTTGGACGAAGATGAGACTGCAAGGATTGGCTTGGCAGTTGGAAACGAAAGTGATGAAGTCAACAGCGACAAGGCAGATGATAAATTCTCCTCAGAGGATGAGGAGGTGGCATCTCATGATGTCAATGAGGATGGTGTTAATGAAAAGGATAGTGATGAAGAGATCGCCAGCACAGGCGACGAAGAGGAAGATGATGAAGATGCTGAAATTAAGGCTGTCAAGAAGAAAGAAACTGAGGTGAGACATGGAGATGAATGTTCGTTGTGTATTATTAGACTATTAATGTTTTGCCAACTTAATTGCATTTTGGTTATTGCATCTTTGCCAATGAAAGGATGAAGAGGCAGCTCAACTTGCCAAGGCACTCATGTCCAAAAAGGCTGCCCGTCTCTACAGCAGAATGCAACATGGAATTGCCCAAAAGCAAGCAAAGGTGGACAATTTACACAAGAAGCGCCGTGAGATTGAAAGTACTCGCGAAAAGAACAAGGAAGGGAAGACAATACAAAAATTGAAAGTAGAAAGACTAAAGAAGGAGAGAAGAGATGTAGAGGATAGTTATGGAGAGGGTGTCAGCGGTGGAAGCATGAAAAAGAAAAAAAGGAAGAGAAATTGATTTGATATGGGCAGGGCATACAATGTAGCATTCTGTGCAGCCTCAAAAATCAATCTGTGTGTTAATCCCTTTCATCTCTTAATTTCAAATTATTCTCATTCCTTTGCTAGCATTGTACCTAGCTCTGCCCCATGGTTGTAAATAGGTCTACGGATATTTTGAAAAGCACAGATGGGCAAATGTGAAAAATTACACATATCACTAAAATGTCAGCAAACTCACCTACTTGTGAAACATGCATCTACCGTAAAATGCGGTGCGATAGACACACCAAATGTTCCGAGATTTTGTAAAGTGTGTCTATCGCACCGCACGCATGCAAATTTAAAGCATGTGAAATGAAGACATGAATAAAAAAAAATAATGACAGATACTACCGTACCTCTAGCATTTTGTTATGCCCCCTATTGTTCCCGCCAATTCATTATTGTAGAAAGGAGGCTTTCTACCATCCTGCCCACTCACCGCCCACCTTTTTGTCAAGCCAATCATGACAAACCTTCGGCGGCTTCTGGTTCGGTGGCTTTTGGTTCGGTGGCTTTTGGTTCGGTGGCTTTTGGTTCGGTGGCTTTTGGTTCGGCGACTTTTGGTTTGGCGGCTTTTGGTTCGATGGCTTTTTTGGTGGGTTTTTAGTTTAGCCATGCCGGTTGATTGTTTCGGGTTCAGTTATGGCTGGCGAGTTCCGTGTTTTTGTTGCAGCTGGTTGCGTGTCATCAGGTTTTACCGTGGCGGGTTGGGCAGCAGCAGGTTTTGAGACTTTGGGTTTGGCGGCTGCGAGTTTGACAGTTGAAGGTTCATGCAGCGTCCGCTACATCGTTCTGACGCTGATGAAACCTGACAACTGCCAAACTTGCAGTTGCCAAAACCGATGTGGGGAAAGCCGTGGGTTCGTCCATGCCATTCCCGGCAGACATGACAATCAACCAATTATAAGAATTAATCAATATAATTAAATTTTAGCAATTACCTAGTTGATAATTTTCGTAAATTTAATATAAAACTAAATTAGTTTAAAAACTAAAATCTTCAAGCAATCTCTCACGTCTCTGTGACAAGTGGTGAGTTTGTCCGGTGCCGCTTCTCGGCCGACGCAACAATCCACCGAAGCCGCGTGCATTCCACGCCAACATTAGCGTGTTGCTGCAACCAAAGCGGTGCTCGCCACACTCTTGTACATTGTCAGTTGCGACAATAGTGACAATTGGAACGGCCCGTTCCGGCGGTGGGAGCGAAGGAGACATCTTCGTTGCTGTGGAGCAGGACACGATATTGCCGTACAATATATCATACATATGTTAGCCCACCAAAAAAAGCAACGTGATGTGTAGTGACTTACGCGACAATCAGCCATAACTTTTGAACCAAGAGGAATTACGGGGAGCCCAGCATATAGGCAGATTGGTCTCTGAAAGGAGAATCTATTCCCAATGCATTTAGGCAAAAATGAGGGGTTTAAGGGCGCAAAAACAGAAATGTCCGTAAAAAAGGTGAGATTTTGTAAAGTGTGTCTTCGGCTATAGTGTGTCTATCGCACCGCATTTTACGGTAGTACCTAGTTGAACGCACAGTTTTTTTATCTATCGTGATCTTGCACAAACTGACATTGGAGGATGTGGGGCATACCATACCTATGTTATGGTATCGTACTTCCAATATGCCCCAAAGTAATGGCAGTTTTCAAAGGTTTACCTCTCTATTGTTCATATGATGATGTACGAAAAGAGTCCAAGGATAAAAATTCCCCAGAATGTTGAAAAATAAAGGTTGGTGAAAATGCCGCGCTTCTCCCACTGAAAATCATATCTATTATTTATCCGTGTTTGCTCTCTCTCTTCTCACGCAAGAAGATTAAATCAGCGGACCAGCAGAAGATGATGGTACAATGTTGTAGAGAACGTCGTCCTGCCAACTGACTGATCACAGCGTGACACAAATGACGTACAAATAATTTTACCAATCGACACAATCACAACCATAACATACCCTTCCATGCTGCGCAATTCCTTCTATAAGACCAGTCGTCAACTTCCCAATGTCCTCTTCAGATCCCTCTCCTCCGCCTCTCCAAACAACACCACCCTGATCATAGGAGGAGGCCCTATCGGCCTCTGCACCGCCTATCATCTCGCCCTCTCTTCTCCCGGCTCCAACATTACCGTTCTCGAGCGCGATCCCACCTACGCTCGCGCCTCTGCGACCCTCTCTGCGGGAGGAATACGGCAGCAATTCTCGCTGAGGCAAAATGTCCAAATGAGCATTTACGGACGGGATTTTCTGAGATCGGCTCATGAAATTTTGAGAGTGGACGAGGAGGAGGTGGATGTGCAATTTCAAGAGAGGGGGTATTTATTTCTGGCTTCTACGGACATTGGGGCAGAGGTTATGAGAAGGAATCACCAGGTGCAAGTTGGGGAGGGAGCTGATGTGAAGTTGTTGAATTGCCAGGAGTTGAAAGAGAAGTTTCCGTGGCTGAATACAAGTGATATTTTGTTGGGGAGTTATGGTGGTGAGTTTCCTGTGTATTGGTGAGACGATTGAATTTAAGCATGTGGAGTTGCATCTTCTTTTCATTTGTATTCTTCATCTCACTTTCAAACGCCATTCACACAACCCTCCGGAAGAAACCGGAGAGGGATGGTTCGATCCATGGATACTCCTCCGCGCCCTCAAATGGAAATGTCAAAGTCTAGGCGTTACCATCTTCAAAGGATATCCTATTGGCGCCTCGCGAGATAGTGACACCGGACAACTCCTTTCCGTCGATGTAATCGAACAATATGATGGAAAAGAATTGTCGAAGAAGTACAATGTTGACAATGTAGTAAATGCGACGGGAGCGCATTGCGCACGACTGATGGAAATATTGGCGGGAGAAAAGAAATTGATGCACCCTATTCCTGTTGAGCCGAGAAAACGTTGCATTTTCTTTTTCCATTGTGCGACAGACCAAAAAGACATAATTGTCCCGCGGATTGCACCATTGACAATCTGTCCAATATCCAATGTCTACTTCCGTTCCGAGGGACATGTGGAAGAGAATGGGGAGGCCACGGGAAACTTCTTGTGTGGAGTCTCTCCGACGAAGGAAAAAGATCGCGCGGTTCATGATATGACTGACATAGACTATGCTGATCATGAGTTGTGGGATGAGATTATTTGGCCTTCCTTGTATCATCGTGTGCCTGCCTTTGGAGAGGTGAAGTTGAAGAGTAGTTGGGCGGGTTTTTATGAGTGTGAGTATTCTGAATTTAATTTGGGTGAACTTATTGATC
>JALLPD010000139.1:16550-35284 GCA_036940065.1 Cyclotella cf. meneghiniana
AATAGTATGCACTTTGCTCAATATTGTTATTTTTTTTTGATCAATGTTGCTTGTCCAAATCAACTTGATTCTCCGCGACAAAACAAAATTTGGTCCAAATTATTGGCAGATAACACAATTGATCAAAACGCAATCATAGATTTCCATCCAGAAATACCAAATGTTTTGATGGCATGTGGTTTTAGCGGTCACGGACTGCAGCAAGCGCCAGCTGCGGGAAGAGCGGCGGCTGAATTATTAGCTAGCCGCCAATTTCAGACCATTGATTTGGAAATATTTTCATTTGATAGATGTTATGGAAAGAAACCGCCTGTGTTTGAGTTGGGGATAGTCTAAAGTCTTGATTTCATTTTGAGCGAATAGCTGTAAAAGTGTTGAACTAAATGAGAAGGAAATGAGAAACATAAATGCCTGTAATTATTCTCTTATTTCTTCCATCATGCCAGCGTATTTTGCACGATATTCATTCAATTGTCGTTCAGAGACCTGCTCGCACCCTTCCAAAGATTGCAATGTCACGTTCTCCCCGTGTATCTAAGAATAGAGTGATTGATTTCCACTTTTTCGGTGAGCTCACTAAGACGTTAGGGCTTCTACTTCACGAATAACGTCATACGTGTTACTTACCAACATTAGCGTCAGCACTACTGATTTAGCCGCATCTCGTACACCAACGTCCTTGTGATCAAATGCCTTGGATGCTAATAAATATGAAAGCACACAGGTTAAATGAATTTAAGAAGCATAACTTTACAAAACACCGTAAATTCAAAGTGTCTGCATACCTTTGGCAAAGTCGATAACTCGATTCCATGGCACCTTCTCATCAAACTCTGCTATGAGATTTTCAAGAAACTGCAAACGTGCCTTAAGTGTGCGACCACCTTTGGAATCCGCCGTTCGAACCTTTTTCGTTGCCGCATTGCAAATGCAAGCAAAGTCTATACACGTCGAATGAGCCATAGTAAGAAGAGAGAGTTCAGCCGAATCTACAACTTTTTGCTTGCTGTCGGCCAGTTTTGAGAGAAGGTCGGTGACAACTTTTGACAGCAATAAAGTAACTTTTGTCCCAGGCATTTCATTCCGCTCGAACTGAAGAAGAGACTCGTCCAGAAGAATGAGTGCTGACTGATAAACTTGTACATTCTTATCGTCAATCGATCGGCTGACAACTTGAGTTAGAGTATTAGCCATGTCAGCGCAGTCATCAGCAGAAACGTTACTAAAATGTTCAGGCAAAAGGAGACTAATTTTGGTTAATGCAGCATCTCGCAATTGCCAGTTCTATCGTTTACAGTTGATTTCGCAGGTTTCGTTAATGTGTTGAAGCGACAGAAAAGGTGTGAATTAAGATCATGAAGCAACCTCTCGACTTGCCTTTGAAAAATAACATTTTGTCCTATAGCTCCCAAATAATTCTTCAACTTTCTGGATGAGATCTGATGATATGTCTTTGCTGATTTCTTCCGGTGCAGGAAGCCCTTCTGCGCCGTCAACACCTGCCAAGGGGTGAGAGTGTGAAATGTTGCTACCGTCGTCGTCATCGTCGTCATCATCATCGTCACCATCCTTTTCGTCGTCTTGGCCATTGTCGCGTCCTGTAGGATGACTTTGCTCGTCCAAATTTTCTTCATCTTCTCTCCTGCTATCACGTTTTGATTTGGACATCACACTATTGCTAGTTCTCTCAAATTGCTCGTCAGAGAATTGATGCGAATTGGCTGACTTACGAGATAAAAAGCTTTCATCTTTGATAGTGCTCAGCGATAGGTTCGCTTCATCGTCGATTTGTCCAGCTACACTCGTAACACTGGCACCACACCTCGTCACGACGACGATGTTCGCGGGGCCTCCTATGAACTTTTTTTCTACTTCTGCCAATGCCTCCAGAGCGGTCTCCTTGATCGTATCTCGCTCGATTTTAAGGTGTGATGCTTCAGCGTAGTCCTCCCGAGCGGCAGCTTCTCGCATTTTGTTCTCGCTCTCCTTAAAAATGATCAGTAGAGCATAAACAGTGCTCATAGCTTCCTTTATCTTTGCGGCCATGTCAAAGTCCTACAAGGTGAATAAGTATATGTTAGTGTGAGAGACCTTGAATTAACGAGAGAAGGCCATTTAGTTGAACTCACCTCCAGTGCAGCCCGCTCCTTCTTCATGGCTTCTAATCGAGTCACGCTTTGCTGAACCTTTGGATCCAATTCATCCTTCACCTTCGGTGGTAGTGATGACGGCAGTGGAGAAGGAAGGGAAAAGTTCAAAGCTGGTCGTAGACTGTTTCTGTCATCATTCCCTGCGACAACTTTTTTATTGGCCGCAGCAAACACTCGCAATCCGACAATTCCAACCTGTCCGTATAAATTATATTCGTTTTGGTAGGATTGCTGCAGAACGAGTTTTATAAAATCCGCGGGTTTCCCAATTGGAACGGTCTTCATCTCACGATCCTGATGATGAGAACGGTCGTTAGAATCCATTGTGACGTAGCCAAGCTTTTGAATCGTCCCGCAATCTTCAAACTTGATTGGAATATGGCCGCCAACGCTTCCACATCCAACAGAAATCTCAATTGTTTGTGGTATGTTAAACTCATGGCAGAGAATATCTAGCTTCTCGACGACATGTGCCTCGTCCTGGTGATGAATTCTAAGAATAAGCAGTTGAGGAAACGCGCAGTGACGTTCGGATAGCCAGCCGTCACCATCTTCGCAGTAATGTTGCAACGCGGAACAGTCGAACCCTTCCTCCTCGCTGCTACACTCCACGACATCGAAAAGAAGTGGCAATTCATCGGGTGTGAGTGGTGTCATTTTCCTCGTTGGATATAGGTGGGGATGGCGCGTAATAATTTGTTAAGAACTTGCTTTTTATCAATCCCCGAAAAACTCATTTTTTTAAAATTGTACTTGGAGATGCAATATCTGCGCTAGTGCAGGCGAACACCACCAACAGATGCAAATGCGTCTCTCGCTACCATGACCTCGTCGTTTGCAAATTGCATTCCAAAAATAGTCCATAGCCAGCACAAGTAGTTTGATCGAGCTGCCGGGCTGCTTGTATTAGGAGTTTAAAACGGCTCTCTGAATTATGGGTAGCCTCTAATTATCCCTGGCTGCACCTACGGTTGAGACTGTGGGCTCAAGGACACTTCAAATCACTACCATTCAACGCCCCCATTGACCATAGTAAATTCTTCTGTGTTATGACTCCGTCGAAAATCATGTAATGATACAACAAATCGCACCTAGAAGGTAATGCGTTGAAGAGGAAGCATCTCGCTCGCATCGGATGTGGTGTGTGCAAACAGTTGCCGGAGTCAGAAAGTTTTGGGTCATTGAAAGAGGCCACGCTGTTATGCATTGTTCACGCACTCATATTATAGCCTTAGATCTTATGTCGGGTCATGTTTCATCCATATCAAAAGAGGTGGTGTATCCACATGTACCATCGTAAATCTAGTGTCTATTAAGATGTGTTGCATAACTAATTACTGCAATCCAAACAATGTCCTGCACGTTCACTGCCAGTACTTTCAACTCTTTTGGCAAATAGAGAAATGACACCAGTTGCATAGGAGCTAAGCCCACGGACGATCTCCAAGACGCCTTCACTGCAGACAAGAAGTCGTGCTTCAGCTCATAGGGTATTGATTCGTAATGCCCCTCCATTATTGCTGTTGTGCACATAGTCAAGAAGACGTAAAGTGCTGCCATGATGGAATTGTCGATCAACACATGGGCTGTCAACATGATCAATCGCTTTTTTGATATCTTGTAGGATGGCGAATCAGATTCCTCCATTTCGGGAATGGGCAAAAGAGCGTCGTACAATTCGTAGACATAGTGGAGCAAAGGTCCGCTTATCAGCCCATCACCAAACATTGCCATCGTGCGTTGCTTGTCAAGTGTAGCAAACAACGAGAAGATGTCACTAACTGTTGTACTTCCACCTCTCTCTAGATACTGCTCAAGTCCTTGGGCAAATATGTCACCAATTATACCCAGTATTCCAGCTGTAATTGTTTGTGTAAGCAGTTCGTGGTTTTTCATTTGATTCATATACCACGCAGATAGTGACCGCTTTGGTTTTGATTCTAGTTTCCCAATATGAAATTCTTTGCGATTTTCGGTTGATATTGACTCGGTCTTTCCACCAATCAATCCGAAGAGAGCCATTCGAATATCATGTTCCGAATAAAGAACCGCTGCCATAATCACCGCAACACAACAGACACCAATAAAGATGTGTGTTGATGCCGCCATTAACCAGCTGGAGCCTTCTGCGATTGGTCCCTCATAATAACCTATTCTTGAGGACCTTGTTATCACATACGACGCACAAAACATACACATCACCACGGGATGGGGTGCAATTTTAGTAATCATCTTGAAACTTCCAGGGCAGCGTTTATTTTCTCCATCTGCCTTTACAAAATATGCGTGCGCATAATACAAAGAGTATGCCGCTCTCAATCCCATGCAAATGCAATTCGCCGATACCAATCCCACAGCCCCTCTTGTTCGAACTAAAGCGGGAGAAATCACCGCAAATACTCCACCAATCATGGCATGGACCAGTCCCAATTTTCCAACATCTTTGCTTGATCTTGCCACACCATAAACAAAGGCTTCAGTGGTCCCATTTAATGCCAAGAAGGCAGTATACACACAAAATGCCGAAAGGGCATCACTCGCTGCAGAATTTGACCCCCATCGATTCCCCGCAAGGATTCGTAAAAGAAGAGATGTGTAGTTTGTTGCAACAGAAGCAAAAATAAGGCCAATGTAGAGCACTCCTCTTATGAGAAAGCAGTACGAATTCTCAAGATCCTGCAGGACAGAACCAACTTTGCACTCGTAATCAGTATTTTTGTCATCATCACCAACTTCTTGATTCCTCGCAATCAAAGCCCCCTGCCTCGAAAAGAACAATCGCGCGTTCTCTTCCAGAGGTTGCAATAGCAACCGCGCTGCCAAACCACCATAGGAAGACGCCAATGCGTAGACTCCTTGATCGTACGATTCTGCCAGTGCCGATAATACAATTTTGTCTGCTTCGGTGAGTGCATGTTTGAAGAGTCCCTGGAAGGTGAAGAGTTGGACTAGATGAAGTGTGTCAACGTCCAAGTTTTGACGGAGCGAGTTTGACGATTTGGCATCATCACTTCTATAGGGGTTGTCCACAAAAGGTGTGATTTTTCTCGGCCATTGAATTCCCTCGACCGACTCGATCGCGTTACGATACATTATGCAAGTGAACACAGCGGCGTAAGCCACTTGCGAAATTCCGAATGCGGTCACTGCAAAATTATTTGCTGCGTCTACTGATGCGTCAACGCCGAGAAATTTCAACGTTGCCGGGAGCAAAGTTCGACGACGAGAAGTCGTCAAGTAGAGAGTCCCAAAACACGATAGACCCTTAAAGACCAAGGCGACCCCTTCGGCTTTTGCCTTGCTTGTCAGATCCATCCTTTTCAGACATGAAATCACCAGCGGTTCTGCTAATGATTCAACCAATGCAGCCAAACAGTACATAACCCCTGCCACTTTGTAGTCCATCAATTCGTGTTGTGTCCCACTTTGATTTCGACAAGAGCGTAAATGAAAAACGAGCGCACATAATGATAACAGCGCGCCAATGGGGAGAGAAAGCCACGCGACGTTGATGATTCTTTGTTCTCTATCTCGCTTCGCTTTTCGCTGATTCACGCCGTTGTCCCTTGCCGATTTTGAGTCGTCGTGGACTTGACGAGGAATTTCGGCCACCTCCTTGGTGAGACCGAGTCTAAATCCCTCGCGACCGAGGAATAACGCCGTCCCTAGCAATAACTCCAGCGGAATCGATGCCTGTGGTTCACCCAGACGACGTCGCACAAATGAGCGAAAAACGAAATTACGACGGGCCAGGGACAAAGTTTTGACGAACGCACTTTTCCCAACGTTGACACCGATACGAATCGTACAGTGAGCTGTGACAGGAGGAAAGATGCGAGGCGGAGGAGGATCGAGAGGAGAGTTCCTCGGGCTGCGGCTGCCGCGGCCGTCTCCGCCATGGTTCTCCTGGTCGCTCCTGTTTTGTGGGCTTGATGAGCGTGTGGAAGATGGCAGACTTTCGGCCATTACGGGTATTGGATTACCCCGTAGAAATAAAAAATCGCATCCCGTATGGTGTATCCTTGAGAAGCCTGGAGATATCACGTATTTTTGAACTGTGCACATGGTTGAGATCTGATTGAAATCTGAGTGCGATCATCGCCCGTCTCCTCGCTCTAGACTTCAACCGCTAGTTTCTCCCTCTAGCAAGTCACTCGCCCAAGAGCAGCCAAGGTAATCCCATACAACCAATCATGAAGATAGACAACGAGTCGACGAGCACTGTGCAAGATGAGACAATGGCAGATGCATCATCCACGGCTGCAACTGCAGCGGCGGCATCGGCAGTGTCAAACGCAGCTCTCGCTCTCCCTCCGAATAGATTTGAACTCGAGGTACGTTGGCCTTCCTTGCGAATCAGGTGTTTCTTGTTGCCATTCGAATATGGCAATGCCAAATTTCTGTCTCCTGTCGTATCATCGCCCGCAACACGTCGCAATATCATTTCAACCACAGCTAGAATTCGTCCAATCCCTGGCCTCCCCCGCCTACCTCCACTACCTCGCCACCTCGGGCATCTTATACCAATCGTCCTTTCTAGACTTTTTGCGATACCTCCGCTACTGGAAAAGGCCAGAATATGCCAAATATTTAATCTATCCGAACTGTTTGTATTTTTTGGATTTGTTGGTGCCCCCCGACGATCGCGACCGCGACGACGACGACGGGAAACACGATGGAGAAACCGACGACGGTGCGACCGAAAAGGCGTCCGAGGTCAAAAGGGCGGATCGCGGAGAAGCCTTTCGCAGGGAAATCGCGCAGGTCCAGTTCCGGAATTTTGTGCACGAGCAACAGTTTTATTCGTGGCAGTTTCGGAGCGCTAGGTTGTATGGGACGGGCGGGGCGTCCAAAGAGGCGAAAGACGAAGAGTCTCATCCGGAATCATCGACTTGAGATGGATTGCGACGGAGTTTTGGTGGAAGAGTGTATTACTGAGAGGCGACTAGGTATCGGCGTGTTATCTCTTGAAGATAATTGTTCTTGTTATTGTGAAATAATGTAATCCTAGATTCCCTGCAAAAAATATCTAGATCCACCGAAGATTAGAAGGAACGAGTGCGAAGCGCCTTGCAAAACAGATTGATTTGATCCACCGTAATACCGTAACATAGAATCGCTTACGAAGCACTCGTGAATTTGAATTGTTAAGTAACTTTATGATGCTGAGATTGAATACGCAACAACCTTACCTGAACTTACAATAGCAGCGACGGCGTTATTATTTCTCTAACCTCACCCATTCAGTTTTTTCCACCTAGCACCAATAAACTGCAACCCGCATCCCATGACCCCCTCTCCCAACGTAGGATACGCATGCACGTTCCTTCCCAGCCCCATAATGTCAATGCCATTTTTAATTGCCAAACTAACCTCGTTGATCATTTCGCCTGCTCGCGAGGAGACTATCGTACAGCTTACGATGGTGCCGGTTCCTTTCATGCATGATATTTTCACATAGCCATCGGCATCGGACGAGTCCAGTATCGCACGATCATTGCTCCGTAATTCGGTTCTGTACACGTCTACTTCTTCCTCGCTGAACTTCGGCGAGGGCACGACGTGACCGTTGGCATCGATGGTAACGACCTTACGCACCGCGGCATATTCTGGATCAGTATACATGACCGCCGGGACGACCAAAGAACTCATCCTCCACTCGCCACCGAACAAAGAATTCTGCACCACCACTTTGGCCATTTCGCCGCTCATGTGTGTCAGTCGCGGGACGTTGGCGACGCAATCTCCCACGGCATACACGTTCGGATGGGATGTGGACTGAGCGAAATCGTTGATCAGTATGCCTTGAGTGGGGTGGTAGGATATGTTGGCAGATTCGAGACCCATGTTTTGAACATTGGCGGTTCGTCCTATGGCAACTAAAAGACATTCGCATTCTAGGGATGTCGGTTGAGAATTGTCTTTGTTGAGACTGATTCTCATCAGCGGGAGCTCTCCACCCGCCCCACGCGATCGAAGAGTCTGGACCTCTTTCACCATGACTTCGTCTAAAAACTGTACCCCATCCTGTTCTAATGTTTTCCGAATCACTTTACCCGCCTCGGAGTCCCCAGAAAGCAATTTGGACCGTTGTAATACCGTCACCTTGGAACCGAAAGCAGCAAAGGCCTGGGCCATTTCCAGCGCCACAATCCCGGCACCCAGCACCACCATTCGCTCCGGCAATGATTCCAAATTGAATAAATTTAAATTGGTCGTGTAGGGAGCATCCGCCAACCCCTTGACATCAGGAATGGTCGGTCTTCCACCGGTGGCAATGACAGCCTTTCGAAAACGTAACACCGGATTATTGGCATCCCCCAACTTCTTTCCATCTTCGACCACCTCAATCGTATATGGCGACGTGAAAACACCTTTACCTTGAAACACTTGCGAACCGATGGACGCACCCCTCGCATGTCCATCGACCGGAGCAATACTCGCACGAAGTCTTCTCATTCGTTGCATAACTTTTGCAAAGTCCACCGTGACATCTACATCCAGCGCTTCGCTCTGTCCCTTTCTCGTGAAGGTTACTCCAAACTCGTTTCGTCTCGAAGCCACCTTCCTCGCCTCTCGAACGAGTTTGGCGGAACGCAATAAGGCCTTGGAGGGGACGCATCCCGCGTTGAGACAGTCGCCGCCGGCTAGTTCCATGGAGATCATGCAGCTTTTTGCTCCGCGTCGTGCGGCCTTTTGACGGCGGGGATGTTCGAGACAAATGTTAATATTAGGATGAGTCCTGATGTTTCTGCCAAACACATACAATGAAAGAATGCCAACTGCGTCATGGACAATTGTTCGTGATGAGACGATGCGTACCTGTCGACTGCTGACCAATCCACCGGCGCCGGCACCGACCACGACCAAATCCCAAACCGTTCCCCATCCCACCGCGGGATTGGAATAATTCAACGGACGGACCTCGTTCAACAATGCTGCGTTGTATTCGTCCAAGGGCGAAATGGACAGTCGAGAGGAAAGGGACACTTGTTCCGGCGTGGAGTTTGGATTGGGATTCCACGACATTGGATCGGCGGCGAGTCTTGTTTGTGGATGGGAGACGACGGGACGATGGCGGTGGGATGTTTGGGAGGGGAGGAACGAAGTCAACTGTGTGGAAGAATGCAGCAGTGCTGATGCGAATACGAGCAGACTGATTTGAACGATGAAGAAAACACGTCGGGAGATCATTCGATGCGTTGGCATTGATGGTCCCTGGAACTTTGATGAGATGATATTGTGTGGCGGTTGATGAGGATGATTGGGCCGATGACTTGCCCGGATGATCATACGCAGTACACTCGCAGTATACACACAAAAAAGGGGTATTGTATGAGATTCTATGGTTTATTATTGTTAGATATAGTACCTAAGTGAATAACTCACTCTTATCTCCTACCTCTTGTACATCACAGGAGCCTGAGAGGTTATGAGACCCTTCAACGCGAAATTGCAAAGATAAATCAACAACGGAGCAAACAAAACCAAGCGCAGAGGAAACATATTGGACTCTGTGGGATGGCGGATCGGAAGCACCCTGTCGGGCCGCGGCGATCGACTCGCGCCCACAAACCAACACAAAAAGTGCAGGAGGGAGCGGAGCAGCCCCGAAAAACACCCTCCCCAACAAATATACCCATCCCGCCAGCCGCCGCCGCTGCCGCCGCCGCCGGGGCCCCTACAGCCGCAGCTGCCGAGGACACTGGGGTTAAACATCGACGCCCAGAAGACATGACACTCGACGAATTTATCGAGCACGTCGAGGCCCCCATGCGTGCGTTGTTGGAGGCTACTGCACACCAGGGAGAGATATCACCGACAACGTGGGACCACCATAAACAGCTCAGCGATCAAGCCGAGGCAGAGGAGCGTTCCGATTGCGACTCGGACCCGGTGATGCCAGAAATGGACAAAGACGAGCTCCAGTGGCAACAAGAAATGGACGCCAACGAACGGGCACACGACAGATCTAGCCCTGAACTGTTATCCCCTCCAACACCGACAGATACCCAGCTCGAGACATCGATGTGGAGAGCCATAAAAGCACTCCTTGAATCATCACACGAGCGTATGGAGCAAAAGGACGCTCAAACAAGGGAGCTCATTAAGGATTCTAATGAGCGAACGGCAAGAATGGAGGCTCGCACAATGGAAAGATTTAAATCATTGGAGGATCGATTAGTGAACTCGATGCAAGAATCCAATAAGAGTCACGCTGCAAGGATGGATAACATACACGACGAACTGCAACGACTCAAGGCAGATATGGAGCGGGATATTGACGAGAAGGTGAACATAAAGTATGCAAATTGGGAACAAGCAAGGGCCGATTCACAGGCAGAGTATTTATTGGCAAAAGAGGAAGTCACTTCGAAGATGAAGGAAATCGAACAAGTACGAGACAAAGCAAAGGAAATGGTTGGTTTTGTACATGAGGCACGCAATAAATACAATGCGGCTATCCAAGAAACGAAACAAAGAACAGATGTTCTCGAGGCAACAATCAAAAAGAGTACAGGGCAATTCAAGGCATGGGAGCAGCAGATGCAGCGAAATCTCAAGACATTAGATCAAGTGGGGGATATCAACACCCTTCTTCAATCGGTGGAAGCACGACAGACTGAGATG
Source organism: Cyclotella cf. meneghiniana (assembly GCA_036940065.1). Taxonomy (NCBI): domain Eukaryota; phylum Bacillariophyta; class Thalassiosirophyceae; order Thalassiosirales; family Thalassiosiraceae; genus Cyclotella; species Cyclotella cf. meneghiniana. Next base: position 27,332 of record JALLPD010000139.1, read on the forward strand.
GAACAAGTTAAAAGAGAGTCCGCACAGATGATCACGGACATCAATCAAAAGAAGGACCAGTGGCGAACAGTCACTGCACTAGGGCCTCAGGTAAAAGATGCCCATGTCAAACTGAAAGCCATTCAAAAACAAACCACCAAACTTGAGCACGACCTGGGACAAGCACACGAGTACTGGAAACGGCAATGGATGCAATTGGACGAACGCGTAACGGCAAGCACGAGCATGTTGGAGGATGATGCGCTAATGCGACAGATTGCCGAACAAACCTACTCAGCAACCCGAGTGGAATGGGATGCACAGGTAGCCACTCGCATTGAATCAACAGTGAAACAAAAGGTGGACAAGGCCTTGGAAAACAAAACGGCGGAAATAAGCGAGCAGTTACGCAGCACAGGAGAAAAATACACCGCCGAGATAAAGGAATTCATTGAAGCTGCAGCAAAAATTCAGCACGACGAATTAATTGCATGTGGGGCACAGCAACAAGAATCCCTGGAAAGAATTGTGACGCAGCAGGGAAGGACGCTTGAGGAACGCGGTATGAATACACCTCCTCTGGAACTTGGAACGGTACCAACACAAATCCACGTACCAACTACGGAGAGCCAAGGAGGGACGAGCCGTAAAAGCGTGGACCCTCCCGGCAACCCGGCAGCCAACGTAAATCACAGCGACAACTCGAAGGATGACGTACGATCTTCCACAACCAAACCAGTCAGGAACCCATATCGATCGGGACGAAAAAGAACAGATGTGAGGAAGGAGGATGGACAACGCAACCGGTGGGAGCACGTTGACATCAACCGTATCACGGGTGCACCGTCGCAACTGAATAGGAATCAAATGGACAGGGACCATCACAGTCAACCAGGCATGGAAGAGTGCCAACTGGCAGACCAAAAAGACACAACCTACCAACAGGCACAAGCCAATGGAATGATGACCCCAGCCCAACTTCGTCAGGCATATCCCAACCTCATCATAGAGGAGAGAGTCGTTAATGCATTTACAACCGCTGGTAACAACAGGATGGCTCTGGCGGACAACAGGAGTCGATATGACGACAACCTACAACACAAACGTGGAACGAACAATCTTCGGCAGGACTTCGATGAAGAGTTCGAAAAGGCATTTACGAAAGACGACGGATACCTTATGGGACTCGATGGGGTCGAGACACTTCGGGTAGAAGATCTGGAACGTATTGGCTTCTCCGACCCTCAGAAAGCATACAGAGCCTTCCACACAGAACACCAAATGCTCATGGCTAACTGGCATATGACCACTTCACGCGGTAAAATAGTAGGTCCCAACCAGAAACAGCTCCTCCAAGACATCAGTTTATTCAATCCGCTGGCATCGACGAGGCAATCTGATGTAATAGATTTTGTTGCCCAATTCCACGACCTCATTGACAGCTACAATATCGCAGTGATGCCCTTTTTCATGATAGAAGTGAAGTTTGGCATCGTTGGCCTCTGCATCCCAGGTGTAGGTGAGATGAAATACGATCGCATGGGACAAGCACTGGCCAAAATATTGTATGGCCATCTCATACCACACCACATCGACAAGATCGGTAGGCTAGATCAACTCCTCCTGAATGCCAAAAATAACATACCACCAAACGGATATGAAATGCTACATATACTGCTAGAGCTCTACGTCGATCCATTCAAACCACATATGGTGGATATCAAATGGCCCACGTTTGGAAGCTGCCGCAACATCTTCGATTATGCAGGACAATTCAATGTAATAATGCAACTGTACGAAAAGAAAGGGGACAAAGTGGAGCCGAGGAAAGCTGCAATCAAATTTCTTGAGGCCGTGAAACGAGAAGGAAACGTCACATACCGCGCTGCAGCATTGCTATTGAAGACAGCAATAATGGAACGACCTTCGAATGCTCCACTCCCGGCACGATTCGAAATTGGAAACATGGCCAATTTTATTGCAGACTCGAATGCAGACGCATCGGATGATGAATATGAAATGGCCCACAAATACAGTACGAAGATGTTGCACGCAGCCAAAATGTCAATGCAAGGGCCTCAAGACCAGAAGGCATGCAACAAGAACTACGAAACGAATGATATCCAAACAGAGATCTCCCACTCCGTGATTACAGATACGACAAAGAAGGCGTCACTGTCTACGATCACGAGCGAATTGAATCCATTCATCCAAGGCTATACGCCACACCGGCACCGTATCAATCAAACCTTCCGAAATTCGAGAGATACAACACGACCAACTACTCGACCCACTCCCGAGCCCCAACGGGGAAGGAGCAATCCGAGAAGACGTCGGGCATATGATCCGTTTATTAAATGCCATGCGTGTGGTCGCACAGGCCATGCAGCAACCCAGTGTGACACACTCGCAATGGCGATCCTCATTAGAAAATACATGAGGGAATCGGGAAATGCCGAGGCTATGAAGCAAACGGCTGAAAATTGGTTTCGTAGAAATGAGGAGGCGCTGAAGTGTCCAAATAGTGAGGTGGCTTCACACGCCAAACCGCTGCAAGTCCTACACACGTACATGGACCGTTACCTCAAGGACATCGACGAAATCGATGACCAGATTGACTGGGAACATTTTAAAGATGATGAAGATGTGGAAGAGGCGATGACTCAAGAGTGACGGCATCAGCCGGTCGAAACTCCTCACATACAGCCCACATTGATACGTAATGACAAGCTCACACTTCGAAAAGTATCTCAAGATTCACCACACCTCCATAAAGAAACTCCCAATATAATCCAACAACACAACGAAAAACAGCCGACAATGAACGAAGTTGCGGTGGAAGCTCAACAGGATGATCACTACATGGCTAAGTCACGGCGGCTTGATGAGGATGACAGCATTTCGGATGAGGTATTGGACATCCCTAAGGGCTGTGTTTTCGACTGCATGCGCCCAGGATCACCAACGGCAGTTACAGACTTTCCACGTTGCGGTGACAATCCACAATCAGTAAAACTCGATGATACTCTTCGACTCCTGGTATCCAATGATTGGAAACTCCCGAAATTGACCAGCACGCCGGCGGAACTGGAACCACTTGTAAAGGCAGTTAATCAGGTGGACGACAACCGCTATGTTGACGATTCAATACCTCCCACAGCTATCCTTGCACCAACACTGGTGGCTGACATCGGCGGGTGTGGACATACATACCTATATCCACAACCACAACTGGCAAGAGCAGGAAAAATGGCGGATTCCGGAGCAAACTGTTGCATGACTAATAATTGGCAGCTATTAGAAAACATCAAACCGCTGTCAACGCCAGTACAGGTGGGTATGGCACTAGAACAAGAAGGTAGCACGATTGAAATGACAAAATGCACATATATTGGTGATTTACCAATTGAGTGCGATGATGGCCATATTATCCGGACGAAATGCTTCTATAATCCGTATGCATCTGACACAATCATTTCCCCACAAGCTATTCTCGACCACTCACCCCAGTTCACAAGATGGATACAAGTGGGCACGAAGATTGGCCACCCGGGTGTCCTCACGTTCATAGGAGCAACAGAGACTAGGACAATCACCCTCCACCAACAGAATGGCCTATATTACTGCAATACGGTAAAATGCGAGATCTACCAAGCTGAAAGTGAGTATAACGATGTCCAGAGTGACGAATGGAGAGTCCACCACATCGAAACAACAGCGGAGACGCAATGCCAACCACAAAAACGCCCTAAGAGGGGAATACCTCGCACGACTCATTTTCAACCAGCTACCAAGGCCAAGATTTTGGAAGCCGAAACTTGGTCATTGCGTCTAGGAGTGTGCCACGAAACACAATTAAAGGCCCTCCCACAACATGCCATCGGTATACCTAAACAGTTCGAGTTTCACCCTTTTAGGTACATTGATTTTAAGGAACAAGCCAGAATACGTAAACAACCAGCAGGACGAAATCCGATCGTGATCAGTGAACGAGGAAAACAATTTCATATGGATTTTGGGTTCTTACGAGCATCAACACAAGATTTCAGATCAACAAATACAAAAACGGACAGAGTTGTTGAGTCCTTCGATGGCTACAAGTCCTACCTCCTGGTAGTGGACAAGGCCACACGATACTCATGGTTCTTCCCAACCAAGACTAAGAAGCCCCCTGTGGAAATCATTAGTCTTTTCCTCGATAAGTATGGACATGAAAATGGAGGTCTAATTCGAGTTGATCAGGGAGGAGAGCTCGCCAGATCTACAGAATGGCGAACAATGGTGCTAGAGAAGCATAAATATGTGGTCGAGCCAACTGGAGCAGACAGTCCATCTCAAAATGGACAGGCGGAAAGGTACAACGAAACGATTGCTACGATTACTCGGACGCTATTGTACGGAGCTGATTTAACCGCACGATACTGGTCGGCTGCTGCGCTGCATGCCGTGTATTTGATGAACCGCAGACCACATAGTGCGATTGGAAAAACTCCTTTCGAAGCATGGTGGGATTTCAAGCCGGACCTCAGTGCGCTTAAGGTATTCGGTTCGCGAGTGTGTGTGAAGGTGACGGGAAAACGCAAATCCAAGCTAAACCGCCATGATTTTACGGGAATATTTATTGGTTATTCAGCTACAGACGACAACATTCGATATATCGATGTTCATTCTGGTGTCGTCAAAACCTCCCACCACGCAGTCTTCGACGAAGCATGGTACTTACAACCGCGACGACCACCAGCGGCACAGTTATTATATGACATGGGAATGGAACAGGATGAAACACCAATGACAATACCGCCTCCAACTCCACCACCAGCACCATATCCCATCATCCCTAAGTCACCGCTACAAAAGCCACCACATAAAGCGATACTGTACCCACTACCGTTTCGAATAACGCCAACGCCAATGGATTGCCCATATGCAGCAAGCGCGGCAAAACTCGAGCGGACGCAAGAGGACATAGCAGTGGAGTTTCTCACAATTGGCGGGGAGGATTGCAAGAGTACCTTCCAGCAAATCTACCTCTCACCACACCCATATTTTGACGCCTTCGAAGAACAGCTTGACATTCGTAGGTGGCATACGAATGACCACCCAACCGCAGGACTCCGGTTAATCGAGGAGGATCAACGGGTCTTTGTACACACCATGGAGTCTTCGACACCAGCATCGCGCATACCCAGGTGGAGGTCAAGGATAAAAGGCGCATGGCTAATGCAAGTGGGTACAATGCCTATCCACACGATAAAGGACGTCAGGGATGCATTAAAAATGGCATCCACGCAACGGCGACAGTTTTGCCCACTGCTGTTGGCACACCCTGAAATACGGGATGGATTGACAAGCGATGGGATACCACAAGTAAACATTGATCAATTGAACACGCGATTTTTCATCAACAATAATTATATTGCCACACAGCAAGCTCCTGTTGTGGCAAGTGGAGGAGTGTACAACTATGCCTTCTCGAAGCTCACTCGGGGTAAACTTATCAAGCAACCGGATTGGCACGAATGGCAACAGTCGGAGTTCCTCCAGTTGGACCAATACCAACAACAACTCATGTTCGGTACGCCGACACAAGTGACGGATAGATCGCAAGTCTTCCATTTGGTGTGGACGTATAACATTAAGGATCTCGACAAACGGAAGAAGGCGCGATGTGCGTGTGATGGATCCACCCGGGGCGGTAAGGTGCGCCTGTTGGATTATACATACGCCAATTGTGTCGACCACACAGCGTCACGAATGTTCTACGCAATATCAGCTGCCGAAAATCTCCTCATATTTGGAGCCGACGTTTGCAATGCATTTAGTGAGGCGCCGGCCCCGAAACAAGGGTTCTATATTCAACCTGATCGCGCATTTCAGGAATGGTGGGTGCACCAGGGCAGAGACCCAATACCGGAAGGATATGTCATCCCAGTTATGAGGGCGATGCAAGGCCACCCAGAATCACCACGATTGTGGGAGAAGTGGTGTGATCAGATGATCAAAACCCACCAATTCACTCCAACGACACACGAACCGTGTCTATACACTGGAGTGTGGCACGGTGAAAAGTGCTATTTTAAGCGACAAGTCGATGATTTTGAATTCGCCGCTCCATCCAACAAATTAGCACACCTGTTCTATGATGCCTTGGATGATCATCTCACGATGCCTATCAAACGGCAAGGGATGGTAACATTGTTTAATGGGATTGATATTCAACAAACACGGCATTATATCAAGATCTCCGCCGAGACTTATATTGAGAAAATGGGAACCAAATACCTGGAACTGTGGCATAAAGAGGTACCAATGACGGCGGAGCGACCTCTCCCAATCCCAACGCACGAAGCATTTTTAAAAGCGTTTCAACAAGCAGAAGGCGACAACGACCCTACCACCATGGCCACACTCCAACAACGGTATCACTTTGGGTATAGAAATGGGGTAGGGGAACTGATATATGCAATGGTTACGTGCCGTCCTGATATATCAACGGTCACCGTCAAGTGTGCACAACATAGCGCAAACCCAGCAGAAATCCATTATCAAGCAGTGAAGCACGCCATCAAATATTTGGTTGCCACACGAAAGGATGGTATATACTTTTGGAGGGTCACACCGCGCCTCGATCTTCCTGACCACCCCATTCCAATTTGCGCTACGTCTTTACATGGACAACTACCACCGCACATCCAACGACCTCAACATGACTGCCTACAATTACACGCATACACAGACTCCGACTGGGCAACATGTACGAGAACCAGGCGCTCATTCTCAGGAATTGTAATTCAACTTGCCGGTGGCACCATTGCATACAAAACCAAACTCCAACCAACGGTCGCACTATCATCCACTGAGGCGGAATTCATGGCTGCGTGCGATACGGGTAAAATGATATTATTCATCAGAAGTATCCTGTGGGATCTGGGCATCCCACAGCAAGCCGCTACAATCTTATATGAGGACAATGATGCATGTACTGCCATGGCGAATGCACAGAAACCCACTACAAGAACGCGCCACATGGACATACGATACTTTGCGCTGGCCGAATGGGTCGAACATGACCTCATGATACTTGAACGCATCAATACGTCGATCAATATGGCGGATCACATGACTAAAATTTTGGACAGAACTCTATTTTATCGCCATGTTGACTACATAATGGGACATATCCCACCGTTATACTCACCGTGCTATGCTACACACAGCAAACAACCATGCCCCAACATCGAACGGGACCAAACTCCTGATGACTTATGTATGAGTGATTACGCCACTGCAGCGGCAAAATGTTGTATTGACTCATACCCATGGACCCTTATCACTTCCTGTTCTGCACTCATCCAATCCAATCCTCATCTAAGAGCCATTGGATTGTGGGGGGGGTGTTAGATATAGTACCTAAGTGTATAACTCACTCTTATCTCCTACCTCTTGTACATCTCAGGAGCCTGAGAATTATGCACCGTATAAATTACGGCGAATAGGCCATACCCCAGAAAAGGCCATACTTTACAAAATCTCACCGATTTTATGAACATGTTTGTATGTGGGCCCTCATTAAACCTGCTTTTATTGAATTCAACAGTCTATTGACATTATTAGATGTTGTTGAGCTGTGAAGTGTCAATATGGTCCAACATACTATTAAGATAATAAGTCAAAGACTGTTGTCATAAAAAGAGTCACTGACATGAATGTTCAGTACAATAACTAACCTTGCTTGAGGTTCTTCACTCCAGTACAACATGGGATACAATCCAAATCGAATCCCCACTCTCATTGGTCAACACATGACAGAGTTTGACATATGTTTCCTACAATAAGGATTATCAAAACTCAGTCTGTTCAGGCATTGTTGATTGACAGTAGTTGATCAAGCAGGCAACTATTCCCATGGATACATTGGGGCAGAGAGCAACAAAGTGGATACATACAAGAAGAGGATGTATGAGTGAGATCAAA
>JALLPD010000140.1:0-20528 GCA_036940065.1 Cyclotella cf. meneghiniana
AATCTTCCCAACAATGCCATGGACAGAGCATTTCTAAGATAAAAGACAGAGCTAATCCCACTCCTTGGATGTCTCATTTGCCACTGAAGTATGATATTGATGATTCATTTTGTTTCTTTGTTCTTTATGTCTTGTGTTGAGCAACTTAATTAAAACAAAATTCTTACCTTCCCCTGGACAAGGAGCACCCAAAGTTCATGTCTTTAATTCATCAATCATGTTGCTCAGATCATGAGTTTACAATGAAGGCCATCCTTATTGGCTTTGCAGTTCAACATCCTGAAAACATAGAACTTATGAAGGCCTTCGTTGGAAACTGGGAAGGATCTTAGGCAGTAATTGTGAGAATGCCCAATCCAGGTAAAGCATATACATTGGAAACTGCAATGAAAATTGATAAAAAGATGGATGTTCAGTGGGTTCCTTGTAGCAAGAGGAGCCATTTGCTTTAGTACATTGCAGTGTTTTGAATCTAATGGATGATTTCTGTTGGATCTTCCATCTCCCCATCAAAATCAACTTGCTCAACAAAAACAACCTTGACAACCTCTTGAGCGGCAACCTCCAAGATGACAGACAAAATGACCACCAAAATGATGAAAAGAAGTACAATGGGTTAAGACCAATGACGGGGAAATGACCAACTTATCAGCTTATGAGTTCACTGATGCTGACTCAATTATAGTAAATAAAATGGAGAAAATTGCTTCAAGGCATGTGTCTACACCCTGGGGATGGCATGCAGCAGCCAATTTGTGGCTAGGGATGGAGAGTGATTTTAATTGCAGTTGAAGAGAGGGTGTATAAAACGTCAGGAGAAATTCCAAAAAAATGTTTTTGTTGAAGATACAATCATACATTTTTCAATATTTATCACAAAGTGTATCACACAGAGATTGCTACTTTAAGAAATTGGAACCAGCTTGTCATTCAGCCAGATTGGACCAAAAATGATGAACCTTTTGCTGTATCCAAACACTTACTTTTGTAACAGTTACATCTGATTGAGAGGAAAATGAATGTTCTGTAAATGTTAGAAAGTGGGCAAGTTACTTCAGCTGGGGATTTTAGCAAAACACATGCCCAATTCGATTCCATAAAGCTTAGCTAATGTGGGCATGTCAATCTAAGACTAGGCCTTTAGAAATCCATAGTATAGAAATGTTATCTCGTAAGAGTTAATGACAGACAGACCATACAAACATTCTGAGGAAATCACAAAAAACATTTTTCCGCCAGATCATACATTTTGAGTATTTTGTGTTGGAACATACCAGTTTCGTACTGTGATTAGTTTACTTTTTTGCATCAATCAATAACTCCAAGAGACTGCAAAACCTGAACAACTTTAAGAGTGAGATCAAGATATACACCAAAAGAAAGCTAATAAAAATTGCTTTTGATTGATGTGCATTGGTCGATATCATGATAAATGGTAACTTTATCCATTTTTGATGGGTGACCGACAGACATACTATGCATTTCTATAGCAGTCTTATCTAATCTCATATGTCAATAAGTTTAAGATATCAAAAGTCAAAAGTACACTTATACTTGCATCAATATAACTCAATACTGTCAATGGCAAAAACACCATGTGCAGTGTGTTATATTGTTTTTGTCATGGTTTGCATTAACATTTTGATTTGTGATGTCATTGGCCAATCCAGTTGAGAGATGTGTAATGGAGCATGATGGGACACAGCTGATGTCTGATGTCTGATGCCTGATGCCTGATGCCTGATATCTGATGTCTGATGTCTGATGTCTGATGTCTGATGTCTGATGTCTGATGTCTGATGCCTGATGCCTGATAGAATGGACTGTGTTACTTTTGAAAATAGACAGTAGCATACAACAGATGAGCAACAGTAAGTTATCAATGGTCAAACGAGAAAGTACTCTCAGAGGAGTTCCTTCTGATCCTTCAGTGCCATTGTACCATTAAACAGCTCCCCTGAGTAAATTACTAAGTCATTGTGTCACCATTAACTCATTTCATTAGTTGTGATGCATGTAACAACACACATGGATCATAAACACTTTTGTGATTTAACCGTTTCAGTGAGGAAAACATGTAAGCTTTGGAGAATTCTCACATTTGTTACTATCCAAAACTATATGTCAAACAAAATAGTAGGATGTGCACAAAAATGCTCCACACACTCCATTGCTTGTTGTGTTTGATGTTGACTATGTTCAACATGATTGGGAAAAACCACTAAACATTGTTCTAAAACCAGAGACAATATTTCCTTCCTTATTTGAAATGTCTTGACAGGCCATCACATAAAAATACATTTGGTTTACCATAGAGAGAACAACTTCAAAGGTATATCAATATAGACAATCTTGTTTGACAGCTGACTCCAATGTCTCTGCTTGGATTTATCCCAATTTATCTACAGATTCTTAAGAAATCTTGGCAGACTTTGGTAGGGCTGCCAAAGTCTACCAAAGACTGCTGAAGTCCTGAAGTGTATGTTGGAATTGACAATCAGTTGATGACCTTTGTGCTCACTTTTATTTCCACACAGCAATGAATGTAACCCCTGTTATATTTTTCTGACACATGAGATGTAAATCACTTATGACAAAAAATCCTCAGTCAAATACCTGCTATCTTATTATTATAACAGAATCAATATTGTACAATATATATTAGTGCCACTAAAAAAGGAAAGATATCATTTTTATATCATGATCTTTTGATGCCAAATAACTTAAAAACAAATGGTTTCATTCCTATCTGTAGTTTGATGTCTTTTATAATAACCAAAAAAGTTTGACAAACATCACAATTTATCTCCATTTCGTCTCAGCAACCATGGCATAAATCGGAAATCCACTAATTTGGTTTAATCTCATTTAAATAAGAAAGGAACTGATTGAGTGGATTTTGGGTTTGGTCTTTTGTGAAGCAAAAAATGAGGCAAAAATGGCTATTTTGCTTCTGGTAGGTACAAAAAAGTTTTCTTTTGAGTTACATAGAGAGTTTATTTGACTGCACATGATCTGAGTTCAGTGGGAGATCACAAGAATCTGGGCCTTGGGTTGAGTCACACATTGCAGTGAAGGACTTAAACGGCTTCATTTTTTGATACGCATGCTACGAGAAAATTCACCTATAGTCCTTCACTGCAACAATAAATCTGGTGATATTTATTCTCTAAACAACACCATAACATCATGGAGAAGAGAGAAATAACAATTGAGCTGTGATGGATGAGAGAGATCTGAAGGTGCACAGGATCCCCTTATTCTTGCAATTCCTCTGCTTCTCATGTCCCATCATGATGGTCACCATGTCAAAAATAGGCATGGCAGAAAACAGAAACAGTGCTGTATTGTTAAACAGCATATCGGAGCGGGCAAAGTGGCATAATTTCAGATGTGAGATGATGAGGGTAATAATGCTGATCTGGTGTTGCAATGGTGGTTTTCGTGGAAGGATGGGGCAGCAGATGCAGATATTGTCATAGTGTGGAAGTATTTTGACACAATCCATTTATTGCCTCACTTGTTTCCCTTTCCCAGTAGAATGAGCACCATCACTACAGATTGTATGGTATGGTACCATACAAAATCAATAAGTCCAATGCACAAACCCATGGACCATAATATTCTTCAAGGAGGAAAAGGGATATTTTGGCGGGTTTACAGCTTCCTATGTATGTGATTTCAAACACAATTTTGGAGCTTCCTCAGTTCCTAGGGAATGCAAGAATCCTGATGCCTTTTCTCTTGAAATCTCTTGTCAGTGTGCTGCTGTTCATGATAATATCTGGCGTCTGGTGTTGAGTTCCAGAAAAAAATTAAGCCCCGAAAGAAAGAATTTAATTTTTTGACATTTTTTATGTATCCCCACCAAAGCTTGGTATTGTAGACCATAGCATGGGTATGGTACCGTATTATGCTGCCGTAAAAATAAAATGCCCACAATAAAACAACAACAAAAACATACTTATTCCTATGTGTTTGCCCATATTATTTAAAAAAGGTTTTAAAGTTCTCAAATTCTATCCCACCCTATCCCCACCCGACAAACTCCGCAAGGCAAGGCATATATAATAAGCATCAACACGATTGGAACGGGGCACGAATGAGCGATCTAAAACCACCACAACCAAACACCTGAACAAAAAAATTATGTAAACAACATCTCCAGACCACAATATTAGCAGCGGAGGACCACAACGGGAAGGATCAAGAGAATGCTATGTGCACCCCAAGGGAGTCTACGAGCGGTAACATTGGAATGGCAATGACAGCCCTACTCTCCTTGTCGGCATTAGTCACAAACGCCTACGCTGCAACAACCTGGCGGACTCTCTCTCAAACCGTCAGTAGCGTCTCGTGCCTTGCGACCTGTGACATCGATTGCAATTGGTCCACCCAAGCCAGTGTTACCACTTGGAATGCTGTTTTTTATCTCACCTTTGGAGTGAACACTCGTATTGATGATTCCGCAACGAAGTACAAAGCCACAGTGACCTTCTATTGGGGAGAAGACTCATCCGTGACCACCACCGAAATGTATGAGAAAAATGCATCTATTCGATTGGCGGAGCAACATTTCTACTCTGAAGCAGGCGAATACGAAGTAGGATTCTCATTGACATTTGGAGAGGGAGCTGGAGGCTGCCAGGACAAAACAAAGTATCATAGTGTTTTGTTCAGCGCACAAGATAGCTCGTGTTCGTGGGTTTATGTCATCGATAGCAATATGGATAGTGCTACTTTTGATATATCGTCATCATTGAGTACAGTTGCGTCAGTTACCAATGCAGTATTTCCAACGCCGAATCCATTTTATACAAACACGATAGGCATGCATCAACTTGTAGACAGCCTCTTTCCTTCTGTTGCATCCACTCCATTTCCTACGGGTAGGCCAACTGTGGTGCCTGTGGCATGGACTGACCACACAACGTCTTCCACTGCTTTATTTATCTCGAGTTCATCTTCTATACCTACACCGACAGAGATCGAACATAATCCTAGTCTTGCGACTTCGCAAGCGACGCTGCAGATCGAAGCATCAGTAGCTGCTAACACTGAGCATCATACATCATTACCTACAACGATCGCGCAAAATTCAAATAATTTGACTTTGCAACCAACACATCAGAAGGGATTATTATCAGCAGCAAGCACTCAGCAACCCACAACAGAATATCTAACAAGCACAGTAGCATCACATTTATTCGCTGTATCAACATCTGCGAATTCTCCGTCGTTTGAGACGACTCAAACACCAAGTTCATCTTTGACTTCTACAGAGATCGGACAACATCCCATTCATACTACTTTTCAACCCGTATTTGAGTCAGAAACACCAGTATCTACAGAGCCAGTACCTACCGAGCCCCCCACGCATGTGAATTCTCTGCCCGAATTCCATACTGTCAATTCACAACCACCAACAGATATTGCATTTTCATATACATTTGCATGGTCACCGACCGCGAGTCCTACCCGTCAAACAAGGTCGAGAACAGATGAGTTGCGCTCGGATGCGTCTTTTAGAATTAGGACAGTCGAGCATGACATGATGTCGTTGCATCCTGTTGCATCTTATCCTGCCAGTTACTATTGTTTGGTCCGTTAGGAGTTTCAACTAGAGGTAGAGAGGTATTACGAGTAATAGGTATTCATAATAATTTCTATCTAGGTTGGAACACATACGTTATTAAATATTAATAGCCACATCGCTTAACAAATACGTCCCTTACGTAATGATGGATGTATTTTATAGAATATTTGCCAAAAACGTTCCATTTTTCGTTTCACTCTCATCTCTCCACTCCGGACTCCACGTCGGCAACCAAACATCTCCGTCCAAGAACCTCGACGTGACCAAAAGCGCTATAAACATCACGCGGGCCCAGTTATTGCTGTACGCAGCCGTTAGTCTCCCGAAGCACACTGAATAGCTGTAGTCAGAACAAGAGAACTTGACTCTACGCTTTCATAGCCATCTCTACTTGGACAGCATTCAAGAGATTCCTTTCAGGCAACGAGAAACCATTCACGATTCTCCAGTCATCATTCATCTTTCAATAATTTGGTCTTGGCATGACCGACTCGAATTATGGCATCCATGGCGATGGGATTCCCAGCTCAGTCACGGATTCAGGTGTAAGTGGACATGTCCTCGATGCGGAGTCCGGGAAGGAGCAGAGTAGTGAAAGGGACCAAGCAACAACGGGACCCGTCGCTGATGCTCACCGAAACGACAATCACTTTCCTCCATTCCCGAGCCTCGATGGTGAACTCACTGAGAAGTCCTCACAGGACAATGCACACTCTTCTTTGATGGCAAAGCAACAAGAAGCCCCCCACCGTAAACAACTTGACAAACTCGCACGCCACGTGCCTCCTTCTCTGGATCTCAGTTACATCACTCCCCAAATCATTGGCATGGCCCCTCCTCGATCCAAATATCCTGACAATGGGCATTGTCATATAGCCCCTCCCATATCTCCCGGCACTACCACGAAGTCTTCCCTGCAAATGGCTCTCCACAAAACGTCCAAAACTAAGAAACAATCACACGAAAACGATCCCGCCGAACTTTCCTCTTTCTTAGAACAGCGACATTCACGACGATACCTCCTGTTCAATGTGTCCGACGAAGATGTTGATGATCGCACTTTATTACTGCTTGGCAGACAAGTAGTTCATTTGCCATGGGGAAGTCCACGGCTTAATACAAACGCATCGCAACTCGCTCCTTCCTCTTCCTTTGAATGTGCCAATTCCAATGAATGTCCCGTCTCGCCAACTCCAAGTCACACTCGCGACTCTTCCAGAAGCTCGGGAATCAACATCGGACGAGACGGAGCGGGCGCTTCCAACAATAAATCGAGCCAAACACCAGCAGTATCCCGCGTCATGGAAATATGTTACGCCATGCATTCATACCTCACCACATCTGCATTACGAGGGAAACGATCCACCGTCGCCTGTGTCTATTGCTCCAACGGAAAAACACGCACCGGCGTAGTGGCCGCATGTTATCTTCGATTCGCCAATAAAGTACGCGATGCAATGAGCGGATTCGAATTGTTCTGCGAACGGCGTGGGATCAGTCCTGGACTGCATCAACAGCACGGAGAGCGGGACATGTCCGGTCACATCCCGCCGAGTTTGCGACAATTCTTTCGTAATTTTGATGAGGTTGTAGAGTTGAGACGATATCCCCATCCAGAACCGTTGTTGCTTCAATTTGTCAGGCTGCAGGGGGTTCCGGTTGATGATATGCCCTGCATAGATATCTGGGAACATGGTGATGTGGCGCGGCATCAGATTTATTCCTCCCATGATGATGTTACGCTCAATGAATGGGATGACGACGAGGGGAGTTATAATATTGGCCAAATTTTGAATAGGGATTTTACTTTGGTGTGTCGCTTCGGAGGAAAGTTTGCGCAGGATGCAGATGATCCGACCAAAGTTCTTTTTCGTTATGTGAATTCGACGAAATTTTTGAAGGAAGGTCGGTTGGAGCTGAGGATGGAGAGTGTCGACATGATGAGACGATACGCCGATTCGTTTGACGAGGAGGACTTTTTCTTGACGTTGGAATTCGAGAGTATTGAAGATGACAATGACAAGTTTCATCTTCGACAGAAAAAGAAACTGCCATTTGCGTCTGGGTTGAGATTCGACCCAGGAAGAATTGGAGATCGTGTTTTGGAGGGCATGGATTCAATTCTTCATGGGTGGCGAGTGATTTCTGAGTCGCATTTGTCTCATGTATCCACGAAAACAGAAGAAGACCTTGGGCTAGAGTCTTCCTTTTTCACATTAACCTGCTTTGGCAGCGAGATAGATTTTCGACACATTGCGTTACAATTAACAAACGGAGATATTGACCTGGCAAAAGAGGAGTTGATTCAAGGGCTTTTCGGGGCATTATTCACGTATGATGACGGATTCGATGAGTTTGGAGGCAGTAATTACGTTCATGAAGCCATTGAAACTGCTTTTTCAATGGAGAGTGCGGCGCTATCCGAACGTCAGAAATCAATTGACGAGGAATCATACTTTACGGCGAATGATGATGAAATCGAGGAAGAAACTTGCTCAGAGCCAGGCGTGGAAGAAAGACCAGAAGATAATTCCTGTCCACTACCACAATCCCATCTCGAGAATGAATCCACATTTTCTGATCCAGGACTGACAGAAATATGTGGAAATGATGCTTCAGAACATGAAGAAAAAACTGTTGATGCATTTGGTTTGGTAGCGGAGGAATCCACCCCTGATGACTCATCGGACACTTTAAGAGAATCCCAAACACAAGATTTGTCGCCGAGACATGATGATATGGATGTTGGTCTTGATGCATCAGTACCAAACACACCTTTTGCGGATCGTTCTCGATCTTCATTATTAGAAGCAATCAAACTGCGGGGACTGGGTAAGTCGTTGACGTCTGTTGGCATTAATAACAGCAGGTCATCACTTCTCAAGGAAATCACAGAGTCGGCGCTCAAACGACATCAGGTTGCCGAGGATTGCGCTGAACCCTTTCCCAATGTTCCGTTTTATATAGAGAGATGTCCCACACGAAAGGGAGATGTGGAATCTTTTTCGAACGATGTCTCCCCCAAGTCGTCAGTGGGAGACATTGACTGTGAAAGTGTTACATCTGACGGCGCAGTCATAAGTCCTGTCCCTACAGCGGAAGACATCGTTGAGAGAATTAAATCGAGGGATACACAGCAGCCATATCTTGATGATGTAGAAAAAAGATTGGTTCACGAAGAGCAGGAAGAGTCGCGTCCAATTTCTAGTCTGGCAGCGGCGGCAACAAAGGTGGTCAAGAGCATAAACGACGTGGAGTGTGAGCGACGTAGTGAGTTACTATCTGCTTATAGCGAATCTCATTTTCATGGTTCAAAACAAACTCCGATCACACACCTCAACCCAGCCCATGATGACGGTGATGAAGGTGCAGTTAACGCGACCCAGGAAATCCCTCAGTCAGAAACACAGCAATCAATTTCTATCGTCAGGGAGCAAGATGAATCTGAAAAAACCACTGCCTCCAACAATACTTGCGTTCAGCTAGTGCAAATGAGAGTATGCACTGTCGAGACTGAAGGTTTGGAGTCTCTCAGCTCGGTCAACAAAAATATTGAGTTGGATCAAGCTGCAGATTGCATCGAAAAAGACATCACTGTACTTAACGCCTGCCCGGGGAATGAAAATCTCGATAAGGACACTGCAAAGGCGAATGAAAATTTTGGGCCACTCGCCGTACAATGTAGTTTGAACATTGCATCGCATTCTAAACAACACACCAGTCTCGGTTCTGAAACATCTGATACAATTAATTCTGAATTGGACACCGGGCAATCTATTTCGTCTCTTGCCGAAAAAAGCGGCGTCATTTTAGAGACACTTAAAGAAAACATTTCAGCAGCAGGGGCTGAAGAAATGACAGAGGCCACAGTGAATGAAAAGGCCGAAGAAGATACTTCCGACCCAAGGAGCGCTCTTATAGCAATGCTTTCCAAACGCGTCTCACTTCGAAATAAAACACCCGAGAAAACTAAGCCCGTCAAACAAGTTTACGACGCTGGCAATGAGAAGCCCTTGACAGCTTTAATTGTCGAGGAATGTCCAAAACTTGGTGCGACTGATTATGACGATGGGATGACTTTAGACAACAGAGCAGTGCTCATGGCAATGTTACCGAAACAGCTTCTTCTTCCCGTGGAGGAGTCACATGTTTCACTGAGCAACTGCGACGGGATAACGTTGAAGGATGCTGGTGCTGGAAACGAGCAGTCTCTTGACTCAAAAGCGGAATCAAATCCCATGTTATCAAATTGCTATCTTCCCGAAATTCAGGATTCTGAGCCCACTCTGCCGATAAACGCCGAAGAGGTCGATTCATCCATAGGCGAGTCAGAGGAGGTTTATGATCCACCGGCTAATGCCAAAGAGCCAGAAATTGGTACCTTAATAAGTCATCAAAGCAACGAAAGTAAAAATGAAAACAATGCCATCGAAAACAAAGAGACACCAGGACCGGATTCAACATACAGTGCAATGCTCTTAAAACAGAATCATTCCTTGATAACGCAGGACAGTAAATCTTGTCCATTGAATGAAGAGGGTATAGAGTCTATTGCATCTGGCGATGACAACGAAATCATTCAACAATACCCCAAAACAGCTCTTAGGGCTAGTGTGACCAAATGCAATTCTCCATCAAGAGGATTAAATACTCCCTCACAATCAAGCGCCGAAGGGTTACAAGTGTGCGGAGATGATAGCGGGATGGAAGAAATTCAGCAGGATTCAAGAGCAGAACTTAAGACCATGTTATCTAAACCCCTCCCTCCCTCTGATGAGCCAATTCCCTGGAAATCAAACGATGGCGTCTCAAAGGTAGACGTCAATCACAATGAGATGGAGGAAACTCAACCAGATTCGCGAGCAGCTCTTCTGGTTATGTTTTCCAAACGCAATCATCCTCCCATTCACGAGCCAGAGTCCACGGAATCAAGCGGTGAAGGCTTAAAGAGGGACGTCTATGGTAACGAAAAACAGATAACTGGACTGGATCCAAGGGCAGCGTTTATGGACATGCAATCTAACCGCAGTTATCTTTCGAGAGAAGTGCCGAAGCCTCCGAAGACAAACGCGGAAGGTTCCATAGTCGTTGACAATGCCAAAACTATTTCAAACAATGAGTATTCCATGGTGGATGTCAATTGCAGTGAGACGGATGAAACTCAACTGGATTCAGTACATACTATCGCGTTATCCAATAGCAACCCCTCTTCTCGCGGACAGACGAAGCCGTTCAACCCAGACTACGAGAGTTCAAAGATGGGCGGCGACATCAAGCAGAAGGAAAAAACTCAACCTGTTACAAGAGCAGCACCTTTGACTACGCTCTCTCATCACAATCACCCTTCGTCCGACGACTCAGAACCCGCCAAAACAGAGGCTGCATGTTCAAAGCTTTGTAGCATGGAGGACACCTTACCGGATCCGAGAGCAGCGCTGATCGCTATGTTGTCTAAACGCAGTCAACCTGCCACCGACAAGCCAGTATCGACAATATCAAGCCACGCGTCTCCCAAGGGTGATGGGTATGACACCGAGAGTGAAAAATCTAAGCAGGATCCAAGAGCAGCGCTCATGGCCATGTTATCTAAACGCAACCCCGCTGCAACTGCTGCCGAGCCAGAGCCAGCAAAGTCAAACTACGATTCTGCAAAGGGGGATGACAACGCCACCGAGATTGAGAAAAGACTAAAGGTGGATTGCACGAACAAAGAGATTATCAAACTTCAACCTGATTCGAGAGCAGCGCTGATGCCCATGTTATCTAAACGGAATTCCAATGTTAATGATAATGGGAATCTCGTGATAGCAAAAGACGATGATTCCAATGCGGAGGTCGTTGAAAAGGAAAACAACACAACTCATCTTGATCCAAGAGCAGCGCTTATGGCAATGTTGTCGAAACACAGTCCTCCTTCAGGTGACAAGTCAGAGCCCTTGAAATTACATGACGAAGGTTCAAAGTTGGTTGCTGGCTACAATGACAACGGACAAACTGAACCAGAAGCGGAATCAGTGGTTATGGCCGTGTTATCTAAACGCAATCGCCTTTCAATTGAGGGCCCTGATTCTCCTGCATGTGAAGTATCTACAAAGTTTCATGTTGATGATCATTCGCCGGATACAAGGGCTTTGCGTACTTTTCTGTTAAACAAAAATACGACCAAGAACTATCACGAAGTCCAAAACGATACTTCATCGACTGATGATTCAAGACCTCCTGGTAGTACAGTGCCGAGACCTCCTGTGCAGTCCACACAGCCTGACGACGAAACGCCTTTGAATAAGGATCCAAAGTATGAAAAGTATTTCAGGATGCTTAAGATGGTGATTACCTGTGTTCTATTAAAGAGCTGATTGGATCATGTGCTGATCTATTTCTTGCTTCGTTTATATACAGGGATTACCAATGGGAGCTGTTCAAAATGCAATGCAACGAGATGGCCTGGACCCAGCAATTATGGATCTTGACCCGAACAAATCAGTTGCAAGTCAAATGAAAAACGACCATGAAGGCGGGCCTCCTCTAAAAGATGATCCCAAGTATCAGAAATACTTTAGAGTACGTATTCGCCTAATGCTCTGTTGTTTCAACTATTTTGCTATTCTGATTCTTCAGTCTTGATAACAAAAATACTCAACTACTACTTCTTCTCAAGATGTTGAAAATGGTTAGTGAGCTCCTGCGTCGCAATTGTATGATTGATTTTACGAATATCTAAGACATAGATTGTGATCAATCTTCACCTAGGGCCTTCCCATGGGTGCTGTTCAAAATGCAATGCAGCGAGATGGCTTAGATCCCACTATAATGGATTTGGACCCCAACAAATCTGTTTCTAGTCAGCTAAAGAAAGAAGAGGATGATGGACCTCCATTACAAGATGATCCCAAGTACCAAAAATATTTCAAGGTACGTCATGTTTTTCTTTTCTTGTGTTTTCAACTTCGTCTATTATTGTCTTAACTGATACTTTACTTTTGGGAAAAATGTTATTCCTATGCCCTGAAGATGTTAAAAATGGTATGGGAATGTTATCCTGCGATAAAATTTTCACTTTGGATACCTTCGGTGGCTACACCGACCTAACTTCTGTTTTTTTTGGTAGGGACTTCCAATGGGTGCTGTTCAAAATGCAATGCAGCGAGACGGCTTAGATCCAACTATAATGAATTTGGACCCCGACAAATCTGTGGCCAGTCAGCTGAAGAAACAAGAGGACGACGGACCTCCATTGAAAGATGATCCCAAGTACCAAAAATATTTCAAGGTTTGTTCTTCATCTGTTCATTTTGTGCATCATGTGTGCAAACATCCATCTAACAGTTGTTCATGCAATTCTCATTTTTTCATTGCGTTTCCAGATGCTGAAAATGGTAAGCCTTTTGTTGTTACAGTTAAAATACTGTCGAAGTCTAGTTGATTTGATCATATCCGATTCATGTCTCTTTCTGTTCACATGCAGGGCTTACCTTTAGGGGCGGTGAAAAACGCTCTTCAGCGGGACGGCTTGGACCCCACTATCATGGATCTTGACCACGACAAATCACTTGCTAGCCAGCAAAATGAAGAGGAGAAGTTAGTTGATAATGGACCTAAGCTGAAAGACGATCCCAAGTACCAGAAGTATTTCAAGGTGTGTTTTCCTTCTTGATGGCTTGCCACTTTTCGCCACTGCCTTAACCACAAATTCTGCCGCTCTTGCTACTTCTAGATGTTGAAAATGGTGAGCTACTTTGGGACATGGAGGAGACGCTTTGTGACTCGGTCCATTTCTTCTCAAAGGCGCTATTTGCTGTATTTTCATTCAGGGTCTTCCAATAGGCGCAGTCAAAAATGCTCTTCAACGAGATGGCTTGAATCCTGAAATAATGGATCTCGACCCAGAGAAATCAGAGGAATACCAAAAGGCCGTTGCGTCTCGAAAAAAGTTGACGCTCAAAAAGGCATCCGCAAAAGAACCTAAGAAACCCAAAGTTAGGCGAAAGAAAATTTACTGGAGACCGATTGAGGAGTCGAAAATTGATGATAATTCGCTCTGGTCAATGATAAAAGGATCGTTTGATTTTGATTCCCTCAAATTTGACCAGGATGAATTTGAAAGCCTCTTCACTGATACAAGCAACCCAGAAGACAAGAAGAAAATTGTAAGTGAGAAAACATCTACGTCAAAACAAAAGAAGAGTGTCCAGGTTATCGATGCAAAGCGTGGGATGAATGGTGGAATTATCCTGGCAAGATTAAAAATCGATTTTCCCGTTCTCGCAGAAATGGTAAACAACATGTAAGCAGTCATGTTTCGTTCATTTTTGCGTCCTATTTCAAGTGTCCAAGTGGATAACTAAGCTTAAAATTGTGACTAGGGACTCTGGAAAGCTCGATGATACTCAGCTCAAAGCATTACTAGAGTTTTTACCCTCACAGGAAGAGAAGGCAGCCATAGAGCAATACATCAAAGATGCATCATCAACAGAGGAGTCAAAACAAGCGGCTATGAATGATTTCTGTGCATGTGAAAAATATATGCATGCCATGATGAAGGTCGAAAAGGCAGACAAGAAGTTTGAATGTATGCTTTTCAAGTATCAATTTGAGCATAAGCTGAATGAGCTTATGGACGGAGTGACCACTTTGATAAATGCTTGTGAAGAAGTGCAAAAGAGCGTTCGCCTCCGAAAGCTCATGGCAATGATTTTGATGCTGGGCAATCAAATAAACACTGGTGGTAGTGGAAGAATTGCTCATGGATTTACTCTTGACGCATTACTCAAACTTGACGAGGTATGAGACATTAATAATTGCATTCAACATGACCATAAAATCGTATTCTCATATCTTTCTGCATTGTTGTTTTTATTCATTCATCTATATCAAGGCCAAGGCCTTCGACAAAAAGACCAGTGTGTTACAGTACTTGGTAAAACTTGTCAAAGTAAATGAACCTGATTTGTTGAAAGTCCATGCAGAAATGCCATCAATAGGCCCTGCCGAATCAGTCATTGTCGACGGTTTGATATCTGAGCTTAAAGATCTGAGCGAGCGGCTGAAAAATGTGAAAGAGACTGCAATAGCAGAAGGCATTCGTTACAGGGTTAGTAAGGCTGCGACCCAAACTGGAACAGCCCTTGATCGGTTGAAACACCAAAGAACCAAAATAAAAGAAATTGAAGGTGTGAACATGTACAATCAGACTGAGTATTCCGAGTTAACTCCTATGGAAAAGTTTGTTGCCTACGCGGAGAAACGTACGGCAGAAGCCTTGGCTAGAACTGATGAGGTGCAGGAGTTGTTCAAAGGTGTGTTGACGTATTTCGGCGAAGACCCCGCAATGACGAGCACAGACTTCTTTGGTACACTGAACAAGTTTGTGGGGGCCCTTGATGCTGCCTTTGAAGTTGTGAAACGACTCGAAGCTCAAAAGGCAGCCGAAGAGAAGAAGGCAGCAGCTCAACGAGCGAGAGAAGAGGCCAAAAAGGCTCAAGCTTCACCAGAGAACGTCGTTGAATCGAAACACGATATTTCCAACCTAGTTATTGAAAGAGGAAAGCTGGATTTGTCGGGTCAACGAAAGCAGTACGCAGACCCATTTCCCGATACAGCTCAACAAACATCCCCACAGTTCGAATCTAATCGTCTACCTATCCAAAGGAAGCAATTTGCTGACCCTTTTGTTGGACCATCACATCCAGAACACTTCCATTCCCCAGACAAGAACACTACTCATTCAAAGATTTCGCCAAAGTCTCTGCTAACTAAGACCTGCTTCAGTGAGACCTCTCCTGAAAAGTTAATTATCACCCCAGCAACATCGCCCGGCGGTAAATCTACCAGCACCCCAAACGATTCGCCCATCAGAAGTCCCTCGATGCGATTTTTCCCAGCAACGTCCCCTGGTGAGAGTAAGAAAATTATTACCTCAAGAAGCGAACGCTACAACCAAAAAACTTCTTCAAGTGCACGCACCATCAACAAGTACCTTGAGACAACTTCGTATACTGGCAAAAATAAAACTGAAGATGAAACGGAGGGCACAAAGCAAGAATCAAGAAGCGCCTTAATCGCCATGCTGTCGAAACGAAATGCACCTCCACGTATTATGTCTGAGACCAATGTGTCATCTGAAAAAGATAGAACTGTTAATTCGACTAATAATCTCGACAAGGAGGACGCCCAACCAAATCCAAGAGCTGCCCTTATGGCTATGCTATCCAGACGCAATCCTATTTCTACTGAGGAACCCGTGTCTGCTTTGTTGGCCAAGAAGGGAGACGACAGAAAGATTGATGCTGACAAGGTCGAGGAGAACAAGGCACCAAAACCGAGCGAAGGTCTTTCAAAATGCAAGCCACCTTTGGATGTAGGGTCAGATACCAATGATTCAGCTGGAAAATGCAGCAGTGTTGATACGCCTGAAAATCTCGACGAGAAGGACGATCAACCAGATCCGAGAGCTGCTCTTATGGCTATGCTATCCCGGCACAATCCTTCTTCCCCTTCTTCCACCGAGGAACCAGTCTCTACCTTACGGACCAACAAGGGGCTTAATCGAAAGGTCCACGCTGACGATGATGTGGAGCAAATGGTGCCTGATTGGAGCGAAGCTCGTAATTCCATGTTATCAAAATGCAAGTCCCCTCAAGATGTAGGGTCAAAGACCAATGATTCAGCTGCAAAATGCAGCAGTGTTGATACGACCGATGACGACAAGAAGGACGCCCAACAAGATCCGAGAGCTGCCCTTATGGCTATGCTATCCAGACGCAATCCTCCTTCCACCGAGGAACCAGGTTCTGCTTTATTTGTCAGCAAAGGAGACGATAGAAAGGATGATGCTGACAAGGTCCAGGAGAAAGAGGCACCAAAACCGAGCGAAGGGCTTTCAAAATGCAACTCCCCTTCGGATGTAGGGCCAGAGACCAATGAGTCAGCTGGAAAATGCAGCGGTGTTGATGCGACTGATGACGATGGGAAGGACGCCCCACCAGATCCGAGAGCTGCCCTTTTGGCTATGCTATCCCGGCGCAATCCTCCTTTTACGGAGGAACCAGTGTCTGCCTTGTTACCCAAGAAGGGAGACGATAGAAAGGTTGATGCCGACAAGGACAAGGAGAAAGACGCAGCAAAACCGAGCGAAGGTCTTTCAAAATGCAAGTCCCCTCCAACTGGTGGACGATGGACAAATGATTCAGCTGGAAAAGGCACCGCGGTTGATTCGACTAATAATATCGACGAGAAGGACGATCAACCAGATCCGAGAGCTGCTCTTATGGCTATGCTATCCAGGCGCAATCCTCCTTCCACTGAGGAATCGTTGTCTATCGTGTTGACCAACAAGGGGCTCAATCGAAAGGTTCACGCTGACGAGGTTGTGAAACAAGCGGTACCTGATTGGAGCGAAGCTCGTAATTCCATGTTATCAAAAAGAAAGTCCCGTCCTGATGTAGGGTCAAAGACCTATGAGTCGGCCGGGAAATACAGTAGTGTTGATGCGACTGATGACGATGAGAAGGACGCCCAACAAGATCCGAGAGCTGCCCTTATGGCTATGCTCTCCAGGCGCAATCCTCCTTCTACGGAGGAACCCGTGTCTGCTTTGTTGGCCAAGAAGGGAGACGAAAGAAAGGTTGATGCTGACAAGGTCAAGGAGAACAAGGCACCAAAACCGAGCGAAGGACTTTCAAATCGTACGTCCCCTCCCACTAGTGGACGAGGGACCAATGATTCAGCTGGAAAATGCAGCAGTGTTGATACGCCTAAAAATCTCGAAGAGAAGGACGATCAACCAGATCCAAGCGCTGCTCTTATGGCTATGCACTTGAAATTCAACAATCCCCTTACTTTCAACAACCCATCCCTTAGCAAGGCGCCAGAGTCTTTTAAGTCAACGAGTGAGGGTGAAGTCATGAGGGTTGATGCTGCTTATGTAGATAAGGATAGTTCTTTGATAACATTTGAAGGCGCGACTGATTGTGATGAGTTAGAAGATCGCTGGCACGAATCTAAGGTAGCTCCTAGTGCGAAAAAAGTACTACCAGCCCATGATAGTCGATTTCTTCAAGACGATCAAGATAGTTCAACTCTTTGTTTACTAAGGGTTAACACCACATGTGACGTGTTAGCAGACAAGATTTCTGGGTTAGACACTGAAAACGAGCCACATTCTCGTAACACCACACTGTTCGCAACTGCATCAAATATTGAGGAGCGGCGTTCTGTCATCAACGAGCCATCGCGTCAAAGTTTTCTCACCGATGGATCATCAGAAAATGATTGTGAATGCAATGGGAGTACACTTAACAGGAATGAAATACACGTCGATGGACTATCTGACAAGTCTAGTGCTTCTCGCCCGAAGAGCATTGCAGCCATGGCAGCTGCCGCGGCAAGGAACAAAAACCATGCGATGGTCACTATACCCAAATCCTCAGGAGAACGCAAATCACATTCTCAATTTTCTCCGATGGGGCCATCGGCACCGATGGGAATCGCTGCTATGGCTGCGGCAGCTGCCAGACAAAAAATGATTCTCCAGCAGCAAGATAACGTTAGCAATGCTTCTAAATCGGGTAACGGATTACACTCCGACCCAGAACCCGAGAAAGACATCTACTCCACCGATTCATGTGCAGATCAATGTAGTGCAATGCATGATAACTCGTGCAGGACGAGCTTGATAACTATTCCTTCACAAGGAACCCGAAATAATGCAGCTAAATACCCTCCACTGATTGAAGACTTAGTTGAAAGTTGGCATTCAGAAACTTCAGCAACTGAATATCATGAGATTGAAGACTCATCAACAGTACTGGATCCCAGTCTGGCCCAAGCTGCACACAATAGTGATGCATGTGAACGGGATACGATAATACATATTCGAAAGACAAATAATTTCAGCAGCTCTGATTCAAACAAGGATGCCAGTGGAAATTCAGAATGGCTTGCAGACCTGATTGATTGGTCTGCCAATGCAAGCACACAATCAACAATTTGAGTTTTTGATTCCATAGCTAATGGCAACTGTATGACCGATGGTCTCTTAGAGTCAACTCCACTGTACATAGGTTCTGAAATTGTCAGAAAATTCACCAACTTGGCATAATATCTTATGGCCTTGAAGCTGGAAAAGGTGGCTGTACACACACATTGTGTGTGACAAAGTACCATGACTGACAGCTGACATTAGAAATCCATATGTTTGGTTTGGCAGGGCCCCACATATGAGACACAATCGTCATATGAAATTATCAAGTTATCGAGCAAATGACTGTTCAACAACAAGAAGAATTAAAGGCATCAAAGCTTAATTCATGCACCAAATCAACATGTGTTTGCCACCTGACCTTCATTTCTTGCAGAAATAATTACCAAACATCTTAATACGATTGTGATCATCAGATTCATAAATAATTTTATAATGACTTGTTACATTAAGACATACATGGCATAACGGATTAGGATGACTGCTGGTAGAGGAGTGCACATAAAAATGGACAGTTTAAAGTTTGGCTTATTCAATGAAGGAAGTTTTCCAACATGGAGCACTAGATCACATCGGAGTGTTCCTTTCTTTCGAAGAAAAAAAAAATAGAAGACAACTTGTCAAGCTTTTTTAAAAGCTTCGTTGTATCAAGCTTTTTTAAATTAGTTGTGAAGCTATTTTAAAAGCTGAGTTGCATTACAATTGAGAAATTTTCTCCTCCTCCTCCTCCTCCTTCTTCTCCTTCAGTCAGCTTTTTCATGTTTGACAAATATAGGTAGTTTAATGAATTATTTCTTGTTTTTCTCCTTGTAATGACCTTAGAGATATAGTTTTATTCTTATTATTGCTAAGAACATTTGATGGTGACTGTAAGTAAAGTATGCCCTATTACCTTTATAATTTTTAATGGAGAGATGTCTTCTTCTTTATGTGTATAAGCAATATCAAGTCAATTCGTATGATATTTTGGAGGGAGTGTATCTAGGTGTCCCACATAACATATTTACAAGTGGGAGTGTATGGCTTGAGTTACCCCCCCTACAAGTATAAACTTTATACATCTGGAGTCATTTCTTTACAATCTTGTTTACATGTTGGGACCGCAGCATGGGGCTAAAGCATATTATCATCACCCTTGAAGTAGGAATTGCATTTAGCTGGAGTCATTTAATTCTGTACAATTCTGTTTACATGTTGGGATGAAAGCATGGGGCGCTAGCATTACAAAATCAACCTTAAAAAACCATGTCTATTTTCATATCCTGTCCCTGTCACCCTTGCTGTCAATGTCACCTTGGACTTTGCTTCCATTGCTGCCACCATTACTGCCACCATTGCAGCCACTGTTACTGCCGCCGCCACTGCGGCTGTTGTTGCTGCTGCTGCTGCTGCTGTTGCTGCCGCTGTTGCTACCGCCATTGCTGCTGCCGTTACTGCCGCCGCCATCGCTGTCGCTTGCCGCTGTTGCCCGTCAGTTGCCCGTCGCTGTTGTCCGTTGCTGTTGACCGTCGCTGTTGCCCTTACTGTCCCTATTGCCCTTCACTGTCACTCGTGGCTGTGGCCCTTTGCTGTGGCTTATCACTGTCAACCATCGCTGCCTCCATTGCTGCCGCTGCCGTCCCTGTTGCTCATCACTGTCACCTGTCTCTGTCACTGGTCACTGTTGCCCGAAGCTGTGCCCATTGCTGTTGCCCTTTGCTGCCACCCGTCGCTGCCACCATTGCTGCCCTTAGTTGGAAATGTCGGCGTCATGTCATGTTGCGGGACCCCCCAAACAAAATGTCATCCGCCAACATCCAGACATGTCTTGGAAATGTTCAGAATGTCGTCCCAACATGTCGTCAGATTCTGTCATCCGGACCATGCCAGATGACATGACATGACATGTCATGTCGGGGCGATGTCAGCCAACATGTCGGCTGATTCTTTTTGACATAAAGAAAAAATGTGGCA
>JALLPD010000141.1:0-20548 GCA_036940065.1 Cyclotella cf. meneghiniana
GTACAAGCCCTACATATGATTTGTTAGCAAGAGATAATTTGTCACTAACAGTCTTGCTAACACCTCGTTTGCAGTGTGGACATAGCAATAAAACAACTTTTATCATGCTCAAAATAAATTGCACTATGTGGTCCAAAGGGTCATACCTATGGAGTCTCAAAATCACAGGTCCAAAGAGGCATGTAAGAACTTTAACATAGAAAGGTCTAGGATACAGAAATGTGTTTTGTTTCTGTTAAGTAAATACTGTGCAGGCAGATTGAGCATGCCTATAAACAAAGAAACTAGTATGATGCTATTTAATGATGTCATGTATGCTACAACAGGCCAATAAACAAGAAATGAATGTGAATATATTAAACATAACATTTTTCCTATTCAAAGATATACAAAATCAATATATAGCAAAGAAATTGTTGCACAATTATTGATAGCCTGGGTGAGTAGTGTCCAAGGCAGGAAATCGTGTTGTTGGGTGCTCTTGTTTTTCAGTAAAGAGTCCTCATTTGTCATGGGTGCATTTCTTTAGGTCTGGTATTGCTACAGAGATGCTGGATAACACTTTTTGTGTGAGATTGACCACTTCAGTTGTGCTATGTTATAAATGGGTCAAGGCCTTGGTGAGACATTCCTGCTGCAGAAGTGCATCACATTTTTTGGTTTGGCACCACCATATAAGTTTGACTTCAGTGGAATTCCTGCTGGGGAAATGAATCTCATTTTTGGCATGGTATCACCATATGAGTTTGACTCCATCTTTATATGGCTGATAGGTGTGCTGCTTTTCTTTTTATAGCCTGCTAACACAACAGCTCCCAGGTTGAGGCATCCTTGATTTCTGGTGTTGTGTGGGTGTTTGTGCTGGCAGCATGCTGAAAAATAATCACAGCATTGGGATGTGCTGCTATTTTGTATTGTTTGTTGACACAACAGTGCTACTTAGGGCATCCTTGTTTTATGGTGTTGGGTGTGTGTTTGTCTGGTGTGCTTTGTTTTGGGGTTGCATTGTTAGTAATGTGTACTATCTCATTTTGATAAGTTAAGTGAATAATCCTACCATTAAGGTGTGCTGTTTTCTCATTACCTGTTGACACAGCACCACCTGGGTTGGATGTATCCCCCTTTTGTGGTATTGGGTGGGCATAGGCAAAGTGTGCTTTGTTTTGGGTTGAGTTTATTGCATGTATTGGTGTAGTATCTCAGTTGGGATGTGGTGTGATTGTTGTGTTATCATGGAGTTTATGGAATGTCTCTTTATTTGTGGCTTCATCATTTTTGTGGGATGTGCTCTTGGATGAAATATCCATCATTCTTTGAGCATAGAAATATGTTCAGATTGTTTGTTGATATCAATGACAGCAACTGTGTCCTTATTTTGTGAGTCTTTGCAGTTTTAATATTGATATTGGCTTCAATTTTTGCTTATCTCTCTGCAGTTGTTTTGCTATGCAATTATTGTCGCTTGTATTATTTTCATCTTTCCCTCAGACCATTCTGCTTTCAGGTGTAAAAAGATCATGACTGGTTCCAAACACCCTGTAACTGAAAAGACATCTTGTCATGATGCTATTGTGGATGAATTCAGAATTAATTGAATTACATAATATAGTTTTGTGCTATGAATTCTTTTCATTGGACCAGAGGAGGTGCTGAGGCTGTTTGCTAGCCTGCTAGCTGTTTTTATCCCTTTCTTGAAAAACTCTTGGGCTGGTTTGCATGAACAGGCAGTATTAGAAGCATTTGCAAGTTTTTGGTTATTTTGCACTGTTTTACTCAAAATTTCAAGAACACTCAATGATATATGTCATGCAAAAGTATCAAAGTTTTTGCACTGATTGGAAATTCACAAGATTTTTTGAAGAAGGCTTGTGTGTACCATTGCACACTTGACTTGTAGCCATTTTCTGGGTCCATGTTATCCCCCCTTCCCATAAATTAATAGACTTGGAGTTATGATTCCTTGTCATTTTGATGCCTGAATGGGATGCAGCAATAAATTCCACTCCTATGCCCTTTTGCGGAATTAAACATCATTCCCACCTAGGCTGGACAATTTCTATCATGGGCCACACATTGAAAAAGTTGCCATTTTTATTGAGTTGCTTTCAAAATATTATGGTGCGTTGCAAGGTAAAATAATGGCACGATCATATCCCTATTTATTGTGTTATATTTCTGAGAACATAAAGGGTGACATTGGCCAAAAAACTGAGTGCATATAAAATGACCGCACTTGATAAAAAACTTGTAATCATGTACCTGACTGAATAAAATGGTACAATTGTGCTGTACCAATAGTATTGGGTGAGTGAAAGTTGTGATGTGTCTGTGGGATTCCTACTCTATGCATTTTCTACTTCAAGTGGGATAGCTTCAAGTAAAATACTCCCACTCTTAAATATGTGATATGGGAATCCTAAGTATAATCTCTCTAAGATTTCAGATGAATTGATGTTGATGCTGATTATTTGTGCAGACACTGGTAGTGTCTCTCAATCAATTATTGATAAACTACAAAAACAGGTAGCAAGACATGTTGTACAATCAGTCCACATTAAATGTAAGTACAAGATAATAAGGTGATCTTTATCAGGTCATTACAAGATAACAACAAGAATTCATCTTGAAATTACATGTATATCTCCAGCATAAAAGAACTGGCTGATGAAAGAGGAGAAGGATGAGAAGAAGAAAATGGAGGAGGAGGAGGAGGAGGAGGAGGTGAAAAATCTCAATTGTGATACAAGTAAGCTTTTGAAAAAGCTTGACATACTTTTGTGTAATGTAGTTTCTGAGTTATTGTTGATTTGTTATACCCCCTCTTTTCACTGCACACCTAATCAATACACACTTCCACATTACTTAGGTCTCCAAGTTCCCAAATGATTTGACCAATATGAAATGAGCGCCACCCAATGACCATCACAACAGCATGTGTACTTTTTCTTTTATGGGCTCTCTAACTGGGATTGAAGAAAGGCAAGAGCATCAATGTTCTTTAGTATCCTCCACTTAGGGCCTGCATATCATTGTCTCTTATCATTAGTCTCTTCTGATTAAAGTTCAAAATAATCTGTTCTGATAAGCTCTTGTAAGCCCTGTGCTCGCTAGTAGAAGGTTGCTAATAATGGTGACTTGTCAATAACTCAGATTTCCTTTTCTAATTTATCTACATATTGTACTCTTCTTCCTCTTGTGTCAATGCTATCATTATCACAAAGATCATCTTCCAAATCCAGACCACCTACTTTATGAATGATTGCAAAACACTATATTAAGCCATGTGCAAATTAGTATAATTTCTTGCCCTGAAGATTCCTTGAAAATATTTTCAGCATCAAATCCCAGATTTATGCTAACAGAAAATGTCAAAATAAACTATCTTTGTGAGCCTCTTTAATTCACGAGGCTTTGAACCCCATACCAGTGGGGTTATTTATGTTCTGCAGGTATTTTTATGCTGAAGGGATAGAGTCTTTCATCTTTGGGACATTGCACTGCCTGGCTTTTCTCAGCAGGAAAAGGCAATGTTAAACCTCTCACAAATGCCTGTCACAGCCAATATCCCAAAACACAGAGAAAAATCATTGTTTTGATGGCAATTTTGTAGCAGATCATGGGTGGTCTATCAACTCTTGATGATATAGAGCATAAGACTGTCTACATGTGTTTTGAAAAGACACAATTCACTTCCAAGAAGGACTGCAACTGCTGCTGGTATGGTAGACAGTGTGAATTGCCAAGGATGCAGAGATTATGTAAATTGGTGTTGCATGGAGATCAATAAAATAAGCAAAATTTTGTATGGTTTTGGTCTGATAGCTTGGTGTCATGGTTCTGATGTGTAAAGCAGATGGAGGGAAATGATGGCTACCAATTGATGCAGTTGTTCATGCTGTAGCAGTCATTTTGTCAGAGTTACAGTTTCTATTTTCTGGTGATCTTACAACATGACTGTCAGTTTTTATGGAAAGATCACATCAAACATTGGGGGTTGATGTTCATGTCTGCACTTTGTACAATACTTTGGGGGTCTGTATTGGTGACCTAACAATGTGTATCATATTCCTATACAAGTAGGAGACCATCATACATCCTTTTCTATGATCCAAAATGAGAGGTTATTTTATCTAATTGGTTATACTGGCATGGGTATGTACCTGCTGATGTATTATGACAAGTCATTCGACTGATTACACATTAGGTTGCATATTGCAAGAAATTCTCAACTTCACTTGCTTGTGTGCAGAGATTCAATATGAGAAAGTGTTGATTTCTCATTTTCAATAAAAATATATACCTTTTCATTTATCTAAAGAGGCACCAATTCATCTAAGAAAGCAGTTGGTGCCCTTCATGTGTGCCCTCATGCTGATGCCCCCATCAATATAGACATAGTTCAGACATAAATAACTATTGAACCTTACAAACCATTGAAAGGTCAGTCGCATTACTTTCAGTTGAATGATTGAGCTCACCTTCTACTCAAGAGCAGGAAAGATAATATATTTGGAGACACTTGGTGGATGCACCATGTTATTGGTGGTGTGTGCCTGTTGTGGTGGTGACGTTTCACCAGAAAGAATATTTTTATGTCAAATCATTCATGTACATTTACTTTGATGCCCAAGTTGTGTAGCGCAACCAAATATACTAATCACCATGCCTAATATACATTGATTGTTTGCAACAGATAAATTTTAAATTCATCAATTCTCTTAGTGCAGTACCCTTATCAGTCTGTCATCCTTTTACTTGTACTGTGAAGTAATTGGAAGCTTGTGAAGTTTTGTCACCCAAGAAAACATTGTCACATTTCAACTAGTACAACCTTGAGCTTCTCAGATGATCCCTAAAAGAGGAATAGTAATTCTTGAAGTGAGATTTTTGTGATATCATCGTTCTCCAATTTTAGGAGGACATTGAGGCTCATACAAGAAAGCAAACAGGACTACTTGGAAGAAGAAGGACAGAAAATTGAACAATAAATGTGTAGTCGTTCTTAGATAATGTGTCCACATTTGGCTCCAATGATTGTTATTGTGTTGAGCTGTGTCTCTGTAATAATTTTTAAAGTAGTGAAACCAAAATATGTGTTGTAGTATATAACCATGACAGTGTTTTGTGACAAAAATTCAACTTACAAACATGTTGAAATTTTTTAGGGGCATGTCAGAAGGGCAGCAGCCAGGTGGGTCACAAAGTTAATATTTACCTTTTATTGAGGCAGAAAACATCATATTCTCATGAAATGCAAATCAATCCTGTTTGAACAAATGCCTGTCCTCAAAATAATGTACTTTCTCATCTGCCTGATCATGTCATCATGGAAAATATGGCATGATTGTGTGAAATCATAAAATAGTCCGCTCTTTATGTCACTGGCAATGTCAGACAAGTATGATTTTGATTGTGTCCTTGCCAGATGTTACTCATGCTCATGCAAATCAAAGCTTAGCCCATTAAATGCACAAAATGCTTGAACTGGCACACAAGTGTGAACAACCGTAATGTTACATCACACTCTCATATTCACACCTTTTGTTATCCAAAATAATACAGGGAGTCCCAAAAAGTATACCCCCCCCCCCCCCCACACACACACACAAGGCTAAAAATCCCCCCTCCCCACAGTTAGCCATTTGTCAAATGTGAATACTCACCTCTATGATATCTGCTCAGGAATTTTTTTCAGGATTATTCCCCTCCTGGGCAGGCCAGCTTAAAAACTGTACCCATGAAAGGGGGAATACTTGCAGGACTCCGCTGTACTATTTTGAGGAAGAACAACAGAATCATTATCACACTGCACATCCCAACCACCCTATTTTCTCCAAATGTGGAATCCTAGGTCATGATCTAAAGGTCGCATTGCATCTATAGGGGTTGTGGAATAAAACCCTTTCAGCCACAACATCAGACATGAATTTTGAAGTCAAATGAATTTGCTTTTGGGGCAGCTGTTCCCATGTCTGCCATGATATCATTGATAACATGTGTGGAATATCTATAAAAATTCTATTAACAATGTTGCTTGCACAAGTCCATGTGCAGAGTAGTTTTCTCACACCCAGCTGTGGTAGTTGCGTATGTGGTTTTTTTGTGCCCTGTGATTGTCATGCATTGTACCTAGTGATCATTATGTAGACACCTACTGTAAAGTGTGGTGTGGATGACACACTATTGCAATAGACACACTTTACAAAATCTCACCATTGTTACTGACATTTTGATTTTCAAGCCCTTGAACCCCTCTTTTTTGCCTAAATGCACTGGGAATAGATTTGCCTTTGCAAGACAAATCTGTCCATATGCTGGGCCCCTCTTAGTTCCTCTTGGTTCAAAAGTTATGGCTGATTGTCATGTCAGTCACTATGCATCATCTTGCTCTTTTTGGTGGGCCTACGTATTGTATGACATATTTTACGGCATGATCTTGTCCTGCTGAACAACAAATATGATATTTCCTTTGCTCTCACCACTGTAACAGGTCGTTCCAATTGTTGGTATTGTTGCAACTGATAATGAATGTACAAGCATGTGGTGAGCACCATTTTGGTTGCCACGCTGCTGTTGGCTTGTAACGCATGCACTTTGGCGGATTGTTGTGTCGGCCAAGAAATGGCACCAGACAAACTCACCACATGTTCTGTTCTCTGAATGGGATAGCATGTTAAAAGTTTTTAGTTTGTAACCTAATTCTGTTTTATATTAAATTTAAGAAACTGACTAACTAGGTAATAGTTAAAATTTAATTGTATTAATTAATTCACAGAATTGGTTGATTGTTGTGTCTGCCGGACACGGCACAGACGAACCCATTGACTTTCCCTACATCAGGTTTGGCAGCATTGTGTTCTGGGGTCTTGGTGACATTGGTGGTTTCAGCAGCATTGGTACAATGTACCTTATGCTGCTTTATCCTGACGACTGCCAAACTCGATGCTGCCAAACGCAATGCCTCAAAACCCACTGTCACCAACCCACTGTGGCAAATCCTGACGCCACACAACCAGCTGCAGCAAAACCATGGAATCAACCACCACCAAACCCAAAACCATCAATTGGCACAAACTGAAAACCCACCAATCCAGAAGCCACCAAACCAGAAGCCACCAAACCGGAAGCCACCAAACCAAAAGCCGCCAAACCAAAAGCCACCAAACCAAAAGCCGCCAAATCAGAAGCCAAAGGTTTGTCATGGTTGGGTTGGCATAAAGGTGGGCAGTGAATGGGCGGGACTGTAGAAAGCCTCCTTCTATCACAATCTCTTGGTGCGAACAACAGGGGGCATAAAAATGATAGAAGTATGGTAGTATCTATCATTAATTTTTTTGTATAGATGTCTTCATTTCACAAGCATTAAATTTCAAGAGAGCCGAGCAATAGACACACTTTACAGTATCTCAAGACATTTAATGTGTCTATTGCACCGTAATTTATGGTAGGCAAAGCATGATCTTTATGCATCTTTTCAGAGAGCCAAAAATATACTCTACTGATAAATGACTTATATGTACTTTTACTGCATGATTTTTGCATGTTTTTGACATTTGTGAAAAATATTGTATACTGTCCTTTGTATGTATAATTGGGAACTGACTCTTTTCTAACAAAATCAAACCTATTATGTATCATGCTTCATGTTGCAGACAAGGGCTATTTTGACTTTATATTTCCTCTGTTTCAACAATTGAGACTTTGGCAATAAAACACTCAACATGTCTAAACCACATGGAAGTAGAATTGCTCAGTCAATATCCAGATAGGTAGTGAGAGAATTTTATCAGTTTCTCACACAAAGAAGTATTACAATTTGTGACATAATATAGTCCATAAGAGATTCTTCTATCTTACTTCAACAAAAAATGTTCGACTGAAGGAAGAAAGATGTATCAAATGACTTTTCTAGTTCAGTCTAAAACTAAAACCAGCTCATAAGATGATATTGAGACTTAATTGATTGCCCAATTAACAGATGGCTCTCTTTGTTAACTGATACTTGATGAAGCATTGCTGAAACATCTTGTGAGAGAGTGTCATCTTGCAATGAGAATTGGCAAGTATCTACATCTCCAAGTATCTACATATCCCTAATGTAGAGAAGGACAAAAATATGGCCCCAATTAGGATACAAGAATCGTCTTCTTCACTTTGTGTCATACAAAGGAAGTACAAATCATAGGATTTTATTTTCTGACAAACTAATACATAAAGCATACATACATATCAAGGATGTCCAAAGAAACAACAAACCCAAAGACATGATTT
The DNA here is from genome assembly GCA_036940065.1 of Cyclotella cf. meneghiniana. Lineage (NCBI taxonomy): Eukaryota > Bacillariophyta > Thalassiosirophyceae > Thalassiosirales > Thalassiosiraceae > Cyclotella > Cyclotella cf. meneghiniana. The sequence continues at coordinate 8,272 of JALLPD010000141.1, forward strand.
CTTTCTCAACTGCTGGCAGTTGAAAGAAAGGACAGGCAGTTGAAAGAATGGACTGGAGGTTGAGAGAACGGATTGAGTCATGCAACTGCCACAGCCTGGAGTCACTCTCTGTGCGAATTGGTTATCATGTAATTATCATGATAAAACATGAGGACTAACAGTTTGTAGTCCTCTGTTTAAATCATTTAAATGGCTCATTAAATTTAATCCATATCATCCAGAATGTCTACTTCTTATCTTCACTACAAACTTCTACCAGAAAATTGCTTATGACACTATTGTATGATAGCCATGCAACTTAGTGTTGAGCCAAACACTCAGCTGTTGTTGTGGTCTCACTCACAAGCCAGGACATCACCAGAAATACCAAGGCATGTCACTGAGGCCATGTTCCCAGCTGACACGGGTACACTCCTCTCCATCTAGCAGAGTTAGTCAGAGCATAAATGTGCACTAGTAAAAATAAATACAAAAATGACGACTAAGTGACACATAGATTTGCCCAAAGCACATTAACTAGAGCAAATGGTACTCAATACCACAGCTCAATATAGCCCTTCAACACTAAACAGGCAATCCAACATCGACTATTGCCCAAAAAGGTGAAGAGGTATTATATATTGCCTTAAGAAATTGTTGTCATGTACAAGATGTGTAACGTCATTTTAATAAAGACAAAAACACAAATAGGCTAAATCATTCTGCTTTATCCAAAATTACATGTTATTATTCAATTCATGGTAACCAAATGGAGTACAAAATAGTACAATACATAAATAACATATGTATCTGGTACAAAAACAGTAACCTCTAGAGCCCCATGACCCCAAAGTGTTTTCCAAGTTGTGTCTGTTGCAAGAAATGACTGTCATATACAATTTGAAATTTCCATATTTCAAATCAAATTGAATTCCCAATCAAATATTGCTTTTTAATGCAAATTTGAGTCCTTTAATGAATTTTAGCAATGGGAGTATAAGACAACCTTTGATCAGGCCTATGTTCACTCAGGACTAATATTGATTCCAACCAAATATCAGGTACTTTGAAGTCACCTTAAGAATTTTTTGGGACAAATATTGCCCCGGGTCAATTTAATAGAATCGCAAATGAAGTCTAGATTGCAGTAATGCCCATTGGATTTGTGCACACATGCCTTAGGGAACAGCTCATTTGATCAATGTGATTGAGAAACAGCCTTTGCAATTGCAATTGCAACAAAAGAACCACTCATGATTGGATTACATCCTCATGAGCAAGCCCCAGTCAAGAAAATAAACCTAGGAGTATGACTCCACCAAAGGGCATACAATAACAACACTTCACCAAATCCCGGTCATGTGTCAAGATGACATGGAGTCAAAATTTCTTGACTCAGTGAATGGGGGAATGTCCAGAGTCAATGAAATGACAACTGGTCAGTTCCCTGATTGGTAAGGTACCTTTTGATGGGACTTCTGTCTTAATTCTTGTGAATTTCCAATTTTCTCAAAATGGTCAAACAAATTTAGCATGCTTTCAGGAGGAATATATGCAATTCCTCAAATTCTTCACAAATCTCATGATGAAAACAGAGAAAAGACCCAAATAGATGATAATTTTCTCTGTATGCTACTCTCTTGTCCTGAAAGCCCTAGCTGCACATCGAAGAGGTTGAAAATTAGAAAAAGTCAAAAGGCTGAGAATAGTCCTGCATCTCCTCTGGTCCAAGCTAATAAAAATATATAGCACAAAAAATCAAAAAAACAAAACTGATTAAAATATTATTTCAAACTCTTTATTCTTAAGACCAAAATTCAGAAATCAAATTTTAATAATCTGTTTTGTTGGATACATTGCTTACTTCAGATTTAAAATTAAATTTTGATGTGCATGCCAAAAAGGACAAAATTCCTAGAAAAAACTAGCATTCAGAATAATTTTCTCAGGAATGTATACCCTCTCCAAATGCTGAGGAAAAGACTTATGTGCTAGTGCAGCACAAGACAAGCAAGGTATCCGGAAAAAAAGGAAAACTAAACCTTGTTGGGTTCTGAACCCTTGACAAATGTCACAGTAACATGGGAGCCACAATAACATTTTACCCTGTTGTCCCTCATGTTCCAAAAACATGAACTTGCATATATTTTCCCTACCCATCTAGGCTGGTGTCAAAATCTTGACATACATTGAATTGTGTGCTTCCTACAAGATAAGGAAGGGCAAAGTCACACAAAATGAGCAAATTGACTCACAGTGGCCATGCCACCATATTACCTCAGTCTTGATCATTATCATGGCAGAGTTCAAAATTGTTCTCGATGTCAAACAAATAAAAATAGTTATGATTCAGATCACTTTGCCAGTGATTATCATTGGTCTGCTAAGAATGCACGCCAGGGTTGCACCAGCACCAAGGAAACAATAAGCACAAACAAGACAATGTCTTGAGCAAAGAAGTCCTTCTTGAGCTGCACCGCTATAAAACATGAATATAACCCCTCCTGCACAATCCTCTTCTGGGGTATCAATAAATATCAGACATTCAAAGAAATGCCATAAGAACAGTTGACGCTAGCAAACACTACAAGCTCAGTTAAAACATGTTAATGAAGTTTTTCAAGTGATGCAAAACTGTTAGATTGAGCTTTGGTGATTAGAAGAAACCGCTGCCTCTCTCAACTTTTCAAGATAATGAAGGTCTATACCAACTAAAGAGAGAGCATACAAATCCACAACAGAAGGTACAAAATAATGAGAGGAACACAAACCTTCAGGACAGGAGTGTTAAGTTAACAGTTGTCATCAGAATTAGCTGTACAACACAGAAAATACACTCAAATTACAAACAGTCTTAGTGATTAAAAATGGTTCCTAATAGAAGTAAAAAGAACACCTAGTTAGGAAGCTGTCCGAGCTCAAAGAATCCATGAAGTAATGCAGTTGTCAACAAAGTTCACATTCGCAACATCAAAAGACTTCAAAATAAGTCTTTGAATCATTAGTCTGAATACTGATGCATCCCAGAGCTGTACATGATCTGAAAACACTGGGCAGGTTAAGACCTACTCCAGTCAAGCACAGCACAATCACATGTCTCCATGTCCCTCACTAGCACATTCATTGGAGCTAATGATAGCCATAGAGATCTCAAGATAAACTCATTTAGAGCAACAAACAAATTGTCTTCAAAGGCTAGCTTGGATGACCATGATAAGAAAAGGTTAGGTTTGTCTCACCAGTTAGCAAGAATCAGGTTTGAACATCAACTCAATTACCAAACTTTGTGCAAAGACAGCGGGCATAAGAAATTCCACATTTTCATATGATAGCAATACATCAAAAAGCAGCTAACCACTTGCTGAACAATTGCTCATACAAGGAACTCAAGCTCCTGGGTGGTTCCATACTTCAAGACCCTTGAGCTTGAGGCATAAGGATCATCTTGCCTCTCACACAACTAATTGTAGGATGAAGCACAGAGTCAGTAGGGCTGCTATCAAGGCCTATGAGACAGAGTGCATCAAAGAGGAATCTTACATGTAAGACTAATGATGGAGCTACCCAACCTCATGTCAAGTGAAAGGTACATTTACATTCACAATAAACAAAATCAAATCATTGGCCACATGACCTTTGTGGATTCACAGATGAAGCTGTGGAAAACTAGGTAATGGTCTTGCTAAAGTGCACAGCATCTTGTGTGATCCTCCCATGTGACCTTAAGATAGGTTTACTTTCAGAAAACCCCATGGAGCACAAACATTGCATCCAGTCAGTAGGGTTGCATACAGGCACCTAGCATGTGTCCCTTCTCTGAAGAATGGTCTAATGGATGACCAATGGTTGTACATCTACTTGTTTTACAAGCCATAACAACATATTGAATTCCACTGAGCAACCAAACAAGAAAAGAAAGATTCCATGAACTTTGTTCTTGTCTAACCACAGCAGAACAAATTATGATTATTCCTGACTAATATCAACTTTCATGTCCCAAAAGTATGAGATTGCAGTGCGTTTTCAAGCATGCATGCAAGTGAGATGTCATAACAAGTCCTTTTCCATCAAGCATTGGTAGGGCTTACTCATCTTGTCAACCTCTCAGAAACCATAAAGAACACAACATTTGTGTTGTCAAAACAAAAAAAAACTTAGTTGTCTAAGTGCTATTTCTGGCTGTGAAGAATCTACATGGTTCAATATACCATAGATATTGAAATAAAACACTGTTGTTTCAAATCACTGACTAATTGACATGAATGAAAGGCACAATTGCTACGCATTGTCATCACCACTATCAAGAGTCATGCAGATGTGAACATCCCATGAGGATCCTCACTAAACAAGCAAAGTGTAATCACATCATCCGGTACTACTACAAGCATCAAAATTATTGGACATATATATATGTGCTTAACAATGATCATGATCAACAACATATGACAAGAAATTATTCACTTGCCAGTAGTCAACCCAATGGGCAACTATTCCCATGGATACATCAGGATGAAGGGCAAGTAAGAAGTCACAAAGCAACACCAAGGATGCATGAGATAGATAACAAGATAACAGACTGTGGCATAGCACCTATGTGATTAGACCTGCTTAAATATCCAAAGTGTACACTGATTGTGACACTTAAAGTGCAGTCAGTCACTCCACTTTCTTGCCTTATGCACATCATTTGGCATCCAGCATAAAGTCAACCAGAGTTCTCCAAAAACAAGTGAATAGTATACTAGAAGATCAGCATCAAAAAATTATGGTGATGATTGACCTGCATAACATCTACTGGCCTTATCAGCAGCTTCTAGTGGCTTGTGTGTTCCTAACAACCACAAATGTTCCATTCATTAAATGCCTAATGTGCAGTGCCCATTGCCCAATGTAGTGATGCAAATACAAAAGATTAGAAATGTTGTTTGGCTGTCCTCTCTTTTACACAGACAAGCAACAGAAGATGACAGTCAACACCAAACTGACCTTAGCCTATTCTCTCAGGAGTTATGGTCAAATGGTTGGTGATAGCACTTAGAAAGGTATTTCAACCACACCAACATTTGGTCCATATGGATGTGATACTTTGCCTATCACTAAATTCATACAATGGGACAATTAGGGTTTCACATAGAAGTAACTCATTCCAGCTGTGGCTTCAGAGAGCACAAACAGAAATTTAGCACATGTCAAACTGACACCAAATCAAAGTCACCTACAAGCACTTACACTTTAGAGTAGACATTCAGCACCATCTGCCACAGATGTCACAAGCAATTTGAAATATTTCTCCTTCACCAAAAGGTTTTCTGCAAGCCTGGCTCAATGAGGACCTTTTCCCTCAATGAGGTTTTATGCTTCCACAAGATGCAGCTTCATCCTTGCCACAAGGGTTTTTTGAAAGCTTGGTTTCCCAGCATTTTTTCTTCACTGAGGTTTCTCTTTCTGTGAGCACAGTGATTCTCCAATCATGGGGGTGAGCAACATGAGCCAAGTATCTACATATCCCTAATGTAGAGAAGGACCAACGTATGGCCCCAAATTAGGACACAAGAATTGTCCTCTTCACATTGTGTAATACAAAGGAAGTACAAATCATAGGATTTATTTTCTGACAAATAATATACAAAGCATACATACATATCAAGTATATTCCAAAGAAACATAATACCCAAAGACATGATTTCTTTCTCAACTGCTGGCAGATGAAAGAAAGGACTGGCAGTTGAGAGAAAGGATTGAATCATAGAACTGTCACAGACTTGAGTTACTCTCTGTGAGAATTGTTATCGTGTAATTAACATTAAAAAACATGAGGACTAACAGTTTGTAGTCCTCTGTTTAAATCATTTAAATGGCTCATTATATTTAATTCCAAATCATCCGGAATGTCTAATTCTTATCATCACTACAAACTTCCAGAAAACGGCTTATGACAAAGACAGACATTAGATTCCCAGGGACTTCTAAACTTCATCTGCAAATAAACAATGTAAATATTTACATTTTTACCAAAGTAGTTAGTAATTATGATATGACATCAATGTAGTTATGTTCCTACAAGGGTGTCTTACCTGTTTATATGTAAATGGGGGATTCTGATGCTATTCCTATAATGAATGGGGATCTTTAACCTGTTCCTATCATGAACAAGGGATCCAAAGCTGTCCCTCTTGTCATCCCCATTTTTTTACAGTTCCAAGTTTAAAAAGCATGTTCTTTTGTTGCAAAAGTGGGAATGTTCCAATTGCAAACAAGGTTTAATTTTCTTCCCATGAAGAAGCACCAGTATATTGTGTTTCAATTTTGATAAAACACGTGCTTATTAAGATATACTTCCTCGCAATCCTTAGTAATGTTAAGTTACTCCATCATGGCTTTTAGATACTATGTTTAGGCTTTCGAAGAGCCAGGTTGAACAGGTACATTTTGGCAATTATACAGATTCCTATATACCATACATACCAGAAATTTGGTGTTGTCCTGGTTTCTGCACAGGTGGAGTGGTTCCTGAACAGTTAGACTTCTATCAATGCCCCCTTTTAGGCCATGTTTGTAGGCAAAGAAATTTGCATTCTCAACCCAAATACAGCAGTTTTTTGAGCTTATTACCTATGTAAAAACCATCATCGATGCCATATTGCATGAAGTTAAGGCGATTGAAGAAGAAATTACAGCAAAATAAAGGAGTTGGATTCATTACTTTCCACATCAACAAAAAGCAATGTAGTCCTAATTTGTCTTTATTTGTTTCCTAAATGTTAAAATAAAACAAACAATTGGTGTTATATCCCTGGATTATTGTTACCTTATTTTAGTTTCTATTATCTATCCTTTTACATAGATTGTATGCCTTTGCTCATTGCTATCCAGTCATGTCAGTCTCCCCCAACATCAATTGAATAGCTTCACCTGTGGCAGTACTGATCTCCTGATCTTTTCATAATGTGCTCACAAAAAATTATTTCTACCTCCTCAAAATACTGGCCTGCATGACTTCAATCAGCCAGCACCATTGTATCCTACTGAGGGTTTTCAAGAACATCTCCAATGTACCCATTTTGATTGTTCATAATGTGCAAGTGGTCCATGTCTAGAATCAGTGGAACATGCTCTCGTTGATCTCTTTCTCTAATTAATGTTGTGCAGCTTTGCCCATGAATATGACATACCACCAATTTATACTACACTAAGATTTGTTAGTATTCCCATCAGATGAATTCCCCATGTCTGAACCAGCATTTCAAAAGCATATTCAAACTTAAAATCAAATGCTGTGAGTGGTAAAAAAGAAATTTTCCTCTGGTGCTCAATCGGGATCCATAGACTGGGTTGCCATGAATGCTGTGTTCAGATATGCATTGTCCCCGAATAATACAAAATCATTGTTGAGATCATATTGCATAAAACCACTTTCAAAATACTTGTGTAACTCACTTGCTTTGAATACATGGCCATTGGAAGAGGCACTCCCACCAATAATTGAATGCCAAGAATTCTTCATCACCAATCAGAAACTGCTTGACAATTCAAACCAAACTTGTGCTTTCTACCACAAAAGAACTTTCTGCAATCAACACCAACTTCTTTGCTTCCTTCAGACTTGGTTTATGTATCCAAATAAGAATGTCATCAACTACCCCTGCACCTGCACAGTTTCAGGTGCCCGGGGTACTTATAGCTTCAAATTCAGCAACAATTTGTTTCTGCTCTTCCTGCATCCCATGATAAGAGATATGGAACTGGTGGCAATCATTAAATGCATCAACAACAATTCAAACACTCAAAAGCACCTCAGAGTATGCAATGTACAAAACACACATTGTATCAGATGGAACTCCACCAGCAAACTGCAGCTGCAAGGTGTACACTTGACAATATTGGTCCATTACAGACAGGGGGGAGTGAGTAGGTGCTACCAACTCTCCCTCCTTTGATCTCATATGTACTTGTCTTCTCTGTCATTGTAGTAATACAATGCAGCAAACAGAGTGGAGAGTTCAACAAGTGTCAAAGGACACATGAAATGCATGGCAAAAGTTGATTCACCCATTAAGTGTATACTTCAGCAACTGAACTTCATTTTTCCTGCTTTTTTAATCATCCCTGCAATGGTCATGGTTGTTCTTCATCTGTGGATCCATTTGTGGTAGCAATGGTGGCAGCCTGAATGATAATAGACAAGCCCACTACAAGTTATTTGAGGGATGGAAAAGGTGGCAAAAACCATGGCAAAGGATGGAGAGGTGTCTTGAAGTGGTCAAAGGATTTGTTGATGATTGATGGATTTTTAGAGTCTACAGTCAATTGATTTTAATTGGTGATCTAGTAGTGAGGGAGATATGCAAGTATGCATTTTACAAACTATGAAACAAAAAATTGCTTACAGATGGTGGACAGAACACTTGAAGGAGTATGCAACTTGACATGGGTCCAAATCCTTTTGCCTACAAGCATAGCCTTAGAAGAAACCCTACAAAAAAGAACAGGTATAGAACAAGATATATGGTAATTAAGGGGTCATTCTGTTATGCTACTGTCATTTCCCCCCACTAAACAATAGAGCAAGGTCAAGAGCAAGAGCAAGAGCAAAGAGCATACAGAAGTACTAGGTATGAAATTATTTCTTCATACCATGAGATAAACCCAATCAATCCAGCAGGACCAGGAAAAGGGTAACCTACCTTTAGAGAGTCATGCACATTAGGCAAGGTGAGTGTAAAATGTAATTTGGGAGAAATGGTGATGGGAAGAAGAAGGAATCTTTAGTCCATTTGCCTCAATCATCAGAAAGCCACATGATGAAACAAAGATTATGGGCAATAAAAAAGGGGGAAGTGAACTAGCCTAAATAAAGGGGCCTAATCCTAACATAATCATTATATTTCATTTTATTGCAATCAAAGCAATTGGTCAAATAAAGCATTACATAAGAAAAGTACTTTGTAATTACTATCAAAAAGGGGGCCCAAATTTACAATGGACAACTACACAAGAACAGCAACTGAGCAAAAAATCTATGATAAAATTTCTTGTCATTCAGGTGATTCATGATGACTGACTTGTGAAGGGGTGTGCTTCATGTAACAATCTATTATATGAAAGTTAATCATGTCAGAAATAGTCTTACTTCCCCAAAAAAGCTAATTTCTTGGAAATAGCACTATAAATAAGAATATTTCTTAGATATTAGCCCTCTCCAAAAAATATGAATAACTCCAAGGAATAAGCCTATTCCTGAGATTTACATAAACACATAATATTCCTCCACGGGCATGCCTTTTATTTCTGAAAAATAAGCTTTCTCCAAAAAATAAGGAAATAATAAGACTACTTCCAAGATTTGGAAATAGTCTTATTTCTTGGTGACTGTCTTATTTTTGAAAATTGTGCTAAGCCTTTTTCATTCGACCTCAAGCCTAACTTATTTAAACTTGATCCTAACATCAATGTTGGAAACCATAATTTTCATATATTCATTTCTGAAGGATTCAGCATTACTTGATTGATGCAACTGACAATAATCAAGTACAATACTGTCTTTGGCTATGCTCATGGTAAAGGCCCTATTCTGTAGAGAATGTTCCATGATTGTGTTATTACAGATGAATTGACTGTTGTATTGAAATAGCCTACCATAGATGACTTTCTTTTTTACAATAAAACCCAGTAAGATAGCCACATGAAATGTTCTGAGATTTTTTTAAATGGAGTTATCTTATTGTGATGTAGATAAAACAAAATCATGTAAAATGAAAACATTAAAAAAGTAATCATAGATACTACCTGATTTCTATGATTTTTGTTATGCCCCATATTGTTCCCACCTGTTTACTTTAGTGTAGGAGGCTTTGTACCCAGTAGCCCACTCACCGCCCACCTCTATGATGCACCATCCAAGACAAACCTCACCTCCCACAACTGCATTGCTGCATTTACTTCTGAAAGAAGAGGTTTGGGGATGTGATGGGGGCATATTCCTTTGGTTGTGTTTCCTGATTTGGCCACTGAAAGATAGTTGCTTTGGAGACAGTCTGCAATGGCTGGGATGAATGGGATTGGCTGTTGAGAAAGCCGCAAGTGTGTCCGGTGCCATTTCTCTGCAGACACAACAATCCACCAAATCTATCAATTACTTATTTTAATTTTAATTTTGACTATTAGTTTTGCTTTTTAGTTTGATAATGTCAAAAAATTAGTTTATATTCCTAAAACATCTATTTACATGTTAGCTCTTGTCACAGAGAAAAAAGTGGCAAGTTTGTCTGGTTCCATTACCCGCAGACACAACAATATGCCAGCACAGCACGATGTCCCAGCCAACAGCAGTGCATCGCCACAACCAATACAGTGCACATCACAGGTGTGCCCATTCTTTGTCACAATGGTGTCTACAGCTGGAATATGCTGCTCCAGCAGTGGGAGAGATGATAGAAACATCATTATTTGTGAAGTGAATACAAAAAATTACCATACAACATATAAGCCCACCAAAATGCTAGGTGATGGGTAGTGGATTGAGGGACAACTAACCACAACTTTTCAACCAATGGGACTTATGGGGAGCACAGCTTATAGGGGCATATTGGTCATGCAATGGCAAATCTATTCCCATTGCATTTAGGCAGAAAAGAGGGTTTAAGTGCTGGAAAACAAAAATGTTCAGAAATTAGGTTAGATTTTGTAATGTATGGCTGTCTCAATGATGTGGCTATCTCACCAAGTTGTACTGTGTATAATGATCAGATAAAATATGATTCCAAACCATGTTCCACTGAGCATACCTACTAAGTCTCTAAATCACAACGACTGATATCAAAAAAGGACCAATAAAAAATCAAAACTTATATTCAGAAAGTTCGAACTATTTCTTGAAAAAGCTCTCATATATTACTGTGTATAGGCCACTCTAAATGTTCTGAGGTTCAGTAAAGTGTGGCCTACACATGGTGATTTTGTTAAATTAAGCTTTTAGCATGAAACCATTAAAAAATTATTATAGATAATACCTGAGTTCTATCATTTTTGTTATGTCCTCTTTTCTTCCTGCCAGTTTATTTCATTGGTAGGGGGCTTTGTACCCTCCAGGCCACTCACCACCCACCTTTATGTCAAGCCAATCATGGCCTTCTGGTTTTTCGGCTTTCAGTTTGGCAGCTTTTGGTTTGGTAGCATCTGGTTCAATGGCTTTCAGTTTGGTGGCTTCTGGTTTTGTTTCTTCTAGTTTGGTGGCTTTTAGGTTTGGCTTTACCAGTTGATGGTTTTGAGTTTGGTGGTGGCTGGTGCTGTGAGTTTGCAGAAGCTGGTTTGCTGGTGTCAGGTTTGGTGGGTGGTGGGTTTGGCGGCAGCAGGTTTTGAGACCTTAGTTGGAAATGTTGGTGGCATGTTGGCACGTGTCAGCACAATACCAACATTGTCTGCTAAAAATTGGCCAATGTCAAATGTTGCCGATGCCGTGACTGGATTCAAGGCTGGATCACATGTCGGCTGACGTGTCACCGCATGACTGCCCAGCCATATCCATGACTCATTGGGCCATTACTCCAATGGAGGTAACGGTTGTTTATAAAGAAAACAATGGTACATATACGTGAATTAACACATACAATACCATTTTTGCAACTTTCTTGCACCAAATCCTGCAAAGCTTCGCCGTTTTTTCTTGATGTCCAAAAGAATCAGCCAACATGTTGGCTTACATCATCTCGACATGGCATGTCATGTCATCTGGCATGGTTTGGACAACAGAATTTGACAACATGTCCGGCCGACATTCCCAACATTTTCCCAAAATGTTGGGAATGTTGTCCCAACATGTCATTTGGGGGGGTCAGCTGACACGACACAACGCCTACATGTCTAACTAAGTTTGAGACATTAGTTCAGTGGCATTGGGTTTGGCAGCTGTTGGGTTCAAGCAGCATCAGGAACACTGTCCTGATGATGCTGAACCCACCAGTGTCATCAAGAACACAGAATGCAATGCTGCAAAAACCAGATGTGGGGAAGTTGTAGGTTTGTACGGCACCATTTCCGACAGATGCAACAATCTACCAATTCTAAGAATTAAGTAATACATAACATTTTGCTATTTCCAAGTTATCAGTTTCTTTCATTTAATTTAAAACAAAATTAGTTTACATTCTTTAAATTGACCTAAGCCGAATGGTAGGAATATTTTAGTCATAGATAAGAAGTAAAAATGGACCTTTGAAGAAGTGGAAGTTGAAATTATGAGCTTTATTTTAATTGATCAAAATGAGGATTGCCAATTGGTGATCCTCATGCTTTTTACATG
>JALLPD010000142.1:0-20609 GCA_036940065.1 Cyclotella cf. meneghiniana
CACGTGGAAGTTGTTTGTGCATTCCACACATGTTTTTGTATGCACTACGCACGCTAGTTCTCGCAATCGTACGCGCAATCATATTGGCCATCGTGTGCACAATCATACACATGATCTTTTTGGTAGGTCCAGGGTTCGCACCCCTGGCCTTGCAGCACAATCTTTTTGGGGGTCCAGGGTTTCATTCCCTGGACCTGATTACCTGGTTTAGGCCCGTTGTATCCTTGGCTTACGTCAATGTTATGACTGAACCGAAATTTATCGATTATCTTGAATTCCCACAATATCTTTTCCTGTACTTGCCATCTGTACTTGTTCTTTTGTGGGATGTCAATTCCATCTGAATGGTTTCCATTCTTTTGATGGGTCTTGACCTTTGTCCTCAAATATGTGCTAAGCAACTCTTCTTCCTGTTTTGTTGAAAAATCCCAAGACATGGCTGCATCATCATTTGTGTTCTTCAGTATAAATGTTTCAAACTTACTTCCATTCATAAAGTCTCTGCTGATTGTGAAGACAAGCAAAATCATCTCCCCCAACAAAATTTGCCAAATTTCTAGCAATGACCTCTCCTTTTCCAATGAGCTGCACCCGACAAGAAATCTGATCTTGTAATGTAACATAATTGGCACCACATGCTGTGTCTTGAATATCAGATGTTGGGTCTTCACCTTTCAAAGTATTTTCTATCTTCACCTCTGATCTTTTTTCTCTTTTCTGCTCCATGCTTTCTTGAATGTAGTTTTGCTTGCTGAACTTCCTCATCCAAGCAACGATTTGAGGTCTGAATGATGTTGAAAGCATAAAATTCTTGAAAGTATTTTTCTCTCGCCTGATTTGAGGTCTGCATCATGACTTGTGATTTGCCATCATTGCCTGTTGAATTGCAATAGATTTCATTTGGTTGTCTTCCAGGCGTGACTTCTCAAGATTTCCCCAGAATGGAGGCACAGCATTACTTGCCTGTAGGAGAGAAAGGTAGTCTGCTGTACAACCTTGTTGATGATAAAGTTGACAGCATCACTTCGTTTGGCTGATTCTCTTCTAGTGGGTCTTATCTTCTTTGCAAGATGAATCATAAAAGAAACATTTGCGCTGTTCCTTCAATGATAACCATATCATCAGACACACATTCCTTGTTTAAACTAGTCATCAAGGAATGTGGATTCTTGGAAGACAGTTTAGATCTGTCGATTGGAATCTCAACCTCAAACTTTGGGTTAACAGAAAAGAATTGAATTGCTTCCATGCACGTAGAGAAGTTTCTTAGCATATTATTCTTGTATGTATGTGACTCACTTGCATAAATTTCATGCATTTGTTGGAAATATAGATTCATTAGGTTGTCTCCCACAACCTCATCAGAGAGTGATATATTCCGCTAACTATTCCAGAAAAATTTTTGGACAGGGCAATGAAGTCTTCTCTGTCAACAATTTTGTAGGGACTCAGCATTGCAAGTCTTCATTCGAAGGTACCCTACATTTGATTCATTGATCTTGTTGGAGGTTGCCACATGCTTGTTGTATTCTAGATGGATCTCATCCCAACAAAATTATCAGCCTTCTTGTCAGTCCTATGCTTTGCTTTTAACTTTCATAAGGACCTTGCCACCAAAAGCAATGATTCTGGAGTGAATTTGGTAGAATGCTTTATTGTTACTGGGTCATGGATGGCATCTTCTTTTTTCTAACACGCTTTTTCTTGGTCAAGGCTACCTTCAAACTAGCCTGGTTTTTCTTTCTCTCTGTGACCCATCATATTGTTAAGCTTAGCTTCTCTTACAGCAGATTGGAGGGGGTTACTGATTCATCATTGCTGCAGCTAAATGGTAGTGCAACAATGGAGTCATCATCTGATGATAAAGAGCTCACGGTATTCTGATGATAGATTGGAGACCAATTCATCCCTCGTGCTGTCAAGAATGCTGCATTTGCCGTTGTTGTATGAGCACAAATCCTGTGATGAAAGCAAATCTGCGGGTTGAGATGAATGATTTTTGTGTTAATGAAGTGTCAGATTTTGGTGGGAAGGTTCTGTCCTGACAAATCTGTTTGGGCCAAAAGATTGTTTTTTGCACACTGGTGAAGAAAAATCTGTCCTGGTGGAAAATTTTTGGCCAAAATCCACGATAGCCCACTTGGTGGCATAATCAATAATAGATCTTTTTTCATTTATTAAGCTAGTGTGGAACTCAGCCCACTTGGTGGCAAGTGGTCTTAACAGGCTTAAAGTAACTAAGACAGTGGAAACATATCCTTTAACCCTAAAATGGGAATCCTCACTACAGTGAAGTCTAAAGAGTGACAATAATCATATTTACTGAGGAATGTACTGCTCGTACTACAAAGGAAATACTATCTTACTGCTTTGTGACAAGGTTTAAATTTCTGAAAAAGTTAAAAATTTTCAAATTTCAGCATTTTTTACCTTTAAGATTTCTTGCTCACACAATGATGAAAATTTTAAAAAAGCTCAATTTGAAAATTCAACCAAATATTTGAGCAAGCAACTCAGAAATGGACCTAATGAAAACCAAGCATATCAGACGGTGATCACCAGAGCACATCATTATCTGGGTTTGCTTGAGGCACTGTCAATCACATCCAAGCACATCTATGCATGCTGACAAGCCAGTAACACTTGTCACAGCTGAATCTGATCTGCCCATTGCTTGCCTAATTCTCATTGTTGTCCATAAAAGTTGGCAGCCACAATAAGAATTCAGAGTAATGGTCATTGCCCTTCTTGATATGCTGTCCGGATGAAAATCAATGATTCAACATGTCAATGATGACCAACCAAAGAATTGACTCATATCCTAGATTTTTCAAACAATTACACTTGCAGAGCACCAATGATTCATGTGAAAAGAATCTGGCTGTGGACATTTGATATTTGGATCAGTTACCAAAGCGAGTGGTGAAAATTCAACAGACAAAAGAGTAATGATTTTTGGCTTTCGGCATGATCTGTTGTGGGTGATGTGGGTTGAGATTGTGGAGATGATATGCATTTGAAAGCATATCTTTGTAATGACATGATTATTTACATGGTATTGACTAAATTAGCCCTCTTTGTTGATGGACATTTTGAATAGCAGCTTTGTCCTTGGGAAATTAGTGATGGAATCAGTGTATATGAAACTTCAGTAATTGCTGGGTTTTGTGACAGGTAACATAATAAGTCTTGCATTTTTACTATAAACAATTTGATATGGTTCAGGACATCCAATATATTCTATTGTACAGTACAAATGTACCTTCAACAAGCAGCTCTGTTGGCAACAACACTGAACATTGACTTCAGAACAAAATTAGTAGTAGATTTTTTTTATTTTGCAACATATTTGAATGATTAGACTGAACCAATGCTGTCACATATGAAGAAATAAATATTGACAAATAATTAAAAAACATTGATCATTTCAATTCTTTGATGGACAGCCCCCTATCATTTTAGCCTGGAAATGTTGATGTTGTTGGCATGTCTTGCAAACACAAAACCCACTGTTAGACAACTTTTTTCATAATTTCAATCTCTTGGTATACTTCAACCCAATTTCTTTGCATATCATTTAAGCATCTTGAGCTCATCTTTGTAAGAATACCATCAGGACTCTGGATTGTGTGTCTTTGTTGAAAAAGCTGTTTGAATGGTGGGGAAGTTTTGCTGCCACAAAGCGAATTGCAACAAATAGAGAATGTGATTCACTTGAAGACATTCAGCCATTACGTTCCTCACATTTTTAAAGGTGATAACTGATTGATGTACCTTTAGCATTGCTTACAAAGACTCTTTGCTGACATTTGATTGGAGAGCAAAGGGATGGAGACAACAAAAAAATTCAAAATGATGACAGGCTGACAATTAGTGGGTTGACTTTGCCATTTTTTAAGATAAAAGCAACAAATTATTTAGAACTGAAGCTATATCTGCCTGCACTGACTCAGGAATACAGCAGACTTGTAAATGTTGGGTGACATCAGATCATTTTTGTCAAAACTAAGAATGATACATCAGACAAGAAAATATTTATCTGCCTGGTCGACTGGATAGTGGACTTCAGAATGCTAATTTTTAGTCAAACAAAATATCAAGTTGGTGCCAGAAAAGTTTGATCTGTATTGTTGTATCAAAACATACAATGCCTCTACATGAATTGACTTATCCTCTGTTCTGTTTTGTCACAGTGATCAAAAAATATTTGCCAATCAAAAATAATTTGCCATTTGGGTTATCACACATTTTTTTAATTACAACAACATGCAGATGATGTGAGAAAGATTTTTAAGTAAATACATGGTGATGAATCTTTTTTAATTTTACCTGCAATATTTTTTTTCTACCTGACCTGTGACTGACAGGACAAATTGCTCTTTTAGTTTCTTTTCTGCCTTCTATCTCTCTTGGCACCTTAATAGCTTTGTGCTTAAAATGTTAAGGTTAGCATATCTATTCTTAAGACTGCAACACATCCTGACAAAGAATTACTTTGAGCTTAAGAACAATTTCTATTATTTTGTGAGGTCGATTGAGCTTGGAGGTTGAGATTGATTGCTCCTCTGTTATTCCCCCCCCCCCCCCCCCNNAAGAGGTAAAATAGAAATAAAATGAGACATGCTTTTCTTTTACCCCCCCCCCCCCCCGAGTCAAATGATCCCCACTGCTACAAACCGTGGCCATTGCCTAAAATGCAATCATAAAACCCATCACTGCCAAAAAAAACATTTCCGGGAGTAAGAAGTTGCACCAAAAGGATGAACAAGACAAAAAAGCACATACAACATCATTACATTACAGGTAGGAGCGAGAGTGCAGGGAATTGAAAACTATTATTTAAAACCAAGTGCCATATTTCGAAACAAGTATGCCACCAACAGTGAAGGTTACAACAATGACCATAACTAAATATTCCAATCGACTGACAGCCTTTGGGACATTTTTGTCGGTGTTTGATTCTAAGTGTTGCGTCAGAGCTGTTGCAGTGACGCTAACTTCATCCTCAAGGCACGAGCGATGCATTTCAAAGTGCGAATCTCTCATACTTTTCAGAAGCTGTTCAAATTTATGGACAGGAACTGAGCGACCAGAGGGGATCGCTTTACTGAAAGGAGATAGAGCGCTCGCTCGTAGCACACGTTCGGTATGACTTGAAGTGAATGTTCCGGACTGCTTCTGCAAAGTTGCTACTTTCAACAAGGAATCATCAGAGTTGATTGAGTCAGAGTCATCCAGCTCGATGCGGCTTCGGACAGACATCTGGGGCCCAGAAGGTAAAGATTCGATCACGTCAGAAGATGCTTTCTTTGTGAGAGATAATTTCTTTACAGTGCTAGGCAGGTTATCCGACAACTCGTCATCAGTTGCTTCCCCATGACACGAAAGCTGGGCTACCTCGATTTCGTCTTCGTTAAAGGAAAATCGGGTTGACTCATCATTGTCGTCTTGGTCATCTAGTTCTTCTGCGCAGACATCCAACTTCGAGACAACAGAAGAACACCAATCACTGACTTTTTTATAAACATCCAATGAATTGATGTCTTCCTTCATTTCCGATTGGGAAAAGGATGGGCTTTCGGCCACTTTGCCTCTTGCACTAGACACGAGAACATTTTGTAAATGTGAAATGCTCCCTCTCAAATGTACATCTGAGGAACTTGCAACAATTGATAGCTGTTGTGACACATCAGAGCACCATTGTTTGACAGCAGATGCAGTCATTGGAAAAAGTTCGTCACTGGAATCCGCAATACCACTGGAACCAGCAATACTACGCTCCACCACAATTTGTTTTACAATTGGAACTGTTGGTTCGTCGAGATATTCGCCTAACGAGTTGTCAAGTGATTTAGCTATTGCCAAACTCATTGAGGCGAAAACATTCCCAGGTTCACGGGCACATTCTGGCTCGCAGCTCATGCTATCTGTTTCATCTATTTTTCGCAGTCGATTCTTTTCTGAATTCATTGATACAATGCTCTCTTCAATACCTGGAAAATGCATATTTAACAAGGCCAATATCTTTTGCTCTTTGTCAGAGTCATCTCTCCTTTCACCGGCGGAAGGATCGAAACGGGCATCTCGAAGCATTTCGGTTTGACTTTGAGTTAACCGAGCTCTCCTTTTGACTTTTCTTTCGATAGACTTGTGTTCGCGTTCATCATAAAACATTTGTCGTTTACGAATTTCATTTGGATTTGCGCCACCATACGCTCCTGATTTTGGCAGCAGGCAAATTCTGTCTGTGAGATCGCGTGATGATATCGCCCAATTCTCGGCATGACCTAACTTACCCTTTCCCAATCCAGCCGAGACAATGGCAAGATCTAATTCATTTTCACGCTCAGCTATTTCGGTCTCTTTATCTCGCATGGCCTGTTCGATCTCTTCCTTAGACTTACCTAAAGACACCATGCGATCTTTCAGTTTCTTCAATTCCGTTTGGAAAGTATCTAAAGTATCCCCAATGGATGTTGGCGTATCTGGAATAATAACACGTGGAACCTGCGGCTTGACTTCCACGGCACGAATTGTTATTTTAAGTTCCACTCCCCATTGTAGCTTGGACGCAGATGGTTCTTGTATCAAAGTAGCTGTTAATTCGGATGGCTTAAGTGGATCTCTGATGCGATCATCAACACTGCGTTGGACCATGACTGATGCAACAGATATGGGAAACTTGGCAATCACTTCCTTATTCGGGAAGGATACAATTTGGAGGTTGATGATATCATCCAGGATGAGAACATAGGGTACCGATTTGACGACAGTATAATGAGGGGTCTTTCTCTCTGGCAGGGATTCAGCGTCCGCTTCATAACATCGAGCCTCCGGAGCTTTCTCTTCAGCATTTGCACTATTGTTTACATCGTGGTCTGGATTGGATTGTTGCAAGATATTAGCCTCGGTATGTGTAACAATGCTCTCACTCCCAACGGAGGCATTATCTACCACCGACGGTATACTATTGACGGAATGCGAATCGCTTTCAGAAGCTTTGTCCTTGCTTCTTCTAAACTTTTTTCGGACTTTGGTAGGGATGAATCGAACGGCCTTATTTTTGATCTTCTTGGTCTCATCATTATGGGATGTAACACTGTCCGCTGAATCCACCGTCTTGTCCTTGTGCGTGGGGCTACCAATAATCATTTTTCCGGCGTCAACAACTCCCTTGGTGCCCGCTTCCACTACTTCTTTGGTACCCAATGCAACTCCCTTGACGCCCTCTCGTACCCCATCGGCGATAATTCCTCCGTAATATTCAGCTTTTACCAATGCTTTCGTGTGTTTGGATCTCAATGTGGATGTTGATCCGATGGTGGTATCATCATCGGGTGCATTTTGAACCCATACGGTGGCACCACAAACTAATAATGTTTCACTCAGCGCTGCGTCTTTCAGATTTGCATTCGAGGCGTATTCAAAAGGTCGCGCATCAATGAGAGGACAGCCCTCTCTGGCGATTCGACTAAATGCACTATCTCTCGCGTCACCCCAACTGACATGAAGAGAAAAAATAGAAATGATTGAGATATTGGGTGGCGGAGATGAAAAATGGAATTAGCAATAAACGGTCGTGATAACGAAAATGCTTACATGACATGAGGTGCCTCGATAACAATAGGCTGAGTCGACGCCGAAGCTCCCCTCCTGCGCCGTTTGGACTTGCGCAACTCAAAACCAATGGAATGTTTGGGCACGCTGCATGCCACTTCGGGTAGGAATCTTCCGAAGGAGGCAGCACCGTGATTACGCAGGAGTTGGAAGAAGACAGGCCCGGTCTGTTTCAGCAAAAGATGAGGCAAATTGAATTGAATGAGTGTCACAGGGGACAGGTCGATGAAAATCAGAGAACGTCACTTGCATTGGGTGGCCCAATATATCGATATTCAACACGGTCAAACGAATCCGTCTCTTCGTCGTCACTCCGTCGACGTGGCGACGTCACGCCCCCCTGCTTTCGAGTTCCCTTTGAAGCCACCCTCGAACGATGATTCCAAAAGGATGCCCGCGGTTTCGCCGGAGGAGGAGGAATCTTATCATCCGTCACTGTCATGGCGGATGACACGACAAGACGTCGATATCCCTTGGGACGTCGGGCACATTCTTGATAATAGCGTGCGGTTTCTATATCCACCCGCGGCGATGCCACCTTTTGTTGTTGCTGTTGTTGTTGCTGCTGCTGTTGTTGTTGTTGCTCCTGAAGAGCGTTGGTCAATGCCAAATGCTGCTGAATGATTCCATCGCGCGACAAACGAAAAGACTCCGCTGCGATAATTTCGGCGATTTCGGAAGCGTCCAAGACGGGCGATTCGTCTTGATCGTAAAGGTTTCCGCGAGTCGATTGGGCGTGAAGGTCGTTGGAACCGGTCCTCTTAAAGACGGAGGATTTTGCGGGATTTTTCCACGATCCGCGGCGTTGTCCAAAGGCGAGCGGGCCGGGAGCGCCCGTCGTATTTGCGTGACCGTGATCGCTTATCGTGGGGAGGGGAATGTTCCACTTTTTGCTCCGGCCTCGATTGGTGGCCATGGTGAACCCTCCCGGATCGAGTCCGGGGTGGAGGAAGGAGACGTGATGAATTCGAACGGACAGGCGGACGTGCATGGGGCGGATGTTGCGGGAAGATCGAGCTGACAGGACACCATGGCGTAGAAAGCGTGGTCAACGGCGATCGACGCAACGAAACCATCGAAACGCGATATCCGACACTCACCAGTCGAACTGCCATCGGGGCCATTGCCAATCGTCCATCCCACCTTCATGAATGCACAAGCCAAGTCAAGTGAGCGAAACACAAACGATAGAAATCGCGGTCAAAAAAGAAGAACGCACCATTCGCGTTGTGTCCCCCGCCGGAATCGGATTGACCGGTTTCACATTCTCGCTTTCGTCGTCGGAAGACGCGTCGACATTATTGTCCTCGTTCGGTGGTGACGACTCGAAAGAGGGCTCGTCGTCGCTCATTATCGTTTCGTGGAACTGAGAGCTGAAAATGATTTCATCATCATGGTCGGTGACAAGGTTCCCGTTAGACAGAGAGTTGAAAGCCTGTTGAGCTCCTGTTGAAAGCTGCTGAGACGATGGAGGTTAGGGCATTACAAAATTACCAATTCCAATTCCAGTGATTACAAGGTCAATTTCTCAAAATGATCCTACAGAATTCCCAAGGTATACCTAATATTAAAGCACGTACTGTCAGTAACTACCGTAAACTGCGGGTCACAAGTTACCACAAATGTTAAAAGATACATCTCAATTGTACTTATCATGATCGAAGTTAGTGTTTTTATTATGGGGAATAAATATTGGTATCTTGACAGTATACCTTATTTACCTTATCGTACGGTATGGTACTGTACCATTTCCCCGACAACCTACTCCGGGGCAAATAGTGCAGTATGATTTGTTTCCCCACTCACAGCCCACCTTCACATCGCGCCAAATAAAATGCAACCTCCTTTCACTCCTCCCTTTCTGTCATCCCTACAATCTCGGCAATGGTGGAGAGCTTCAGAATCTCGCAGTGTGTTGTTGCCATTGATATGGATGATTGCAAAAGGGAAAGAAGAAGTACAAGAGAAAGACTTACCAAGTCCATTCATGAAACATATGCTGCCTCTTTCCCTTCTTTGTAAACAAGACTTCATGATGTCCTGTTACAATGACAATGATTGCATTTAATCATAAAGAGTGACATCCAATCAGCAGTGATGTATATAAATATTAAATAACTCATTTTTTCAGTTGATTCCTTCATCAAAATATCAACATGGTGACTGCTATTGTTGCAGCTGGAGGAGCCAAACCAGATGCTGGAGGAGCCAAACCGTCGCATCGGAAGTCTTTCTCTATCAAGGACAAGAGATAGTTTGTTCGAGCCGTCAATCACATTGTAGCCACTGGTTTATCTTATCGTCAAGCCTGTTATCAGCTTGGCTTATCACACGTCTACTACATGCGCTTTAAAAGGGCGATTAAAAAGGTTGACACCCTCAAGAATTCGGACACATTCATTCCACATAATATAAGTGGAACTGTGCGCAAGATCCATCCCGGCCCTCCCAGATTTTTGTCTCTTATCAAAAAAGATTTTATTCGTTTTGTCTTCAAGGCAAGGCAGCGAGGGATTCAGGTCAGCATGCGTAAGATTCGCCAAGAGGCATGTCACCTGATGCCAAATTTTAGGAACAAATCCATTGTAGCCAAGAATGCGACCGTCTTTTGATTCACAAAGAGAGCTGGATTGGCCCATTGCACGGCTACTCACACAGCACAGAAACAATTCCTCAAAATGGAAGAAGAGTCAAAGCATTTCGTTGAATTTATCAAGGCAAAGATTGCAGATAAAGATCCATGCAACGTCATCAACATGGATCAGACCCCCATTCCATTCTCGTTTCATTCAAATAAGCCTCTGGAGAAGAAGGGTGTGAGGACCATTTATGTTCGTGTGTAAACCACAGACACAAAGCGAGTCACACTTGCTGTCGCTCTTGAAGCCAGTGGGTGCATGTTGCCACCCTTGCTTATCTTTAAGGGTGCACGTATGGGACGAATTGCAAGCTATGAGCTATTGTCTTACCCCGATGGCAAACATTATTTGAGCCAAAGGCACGGATGGATGAAGATGCCATAAACAAGTGGATTGATCTTGTGCACGTCCCATGGAAGAATGAAAAGGCACCGGGAATAGTGCCTCTTCTCGTTCTGGATGCATATCGTGTCCACATGATGAGAAATATTGTCAATTGGATTCAGTCTCTTGGGATTGAGGTTATCCACATCCCTCCAGGATGTACGTACTTGTGTCAGCCCGTTGATGTGGGCATTTTCAAGGTAATCAAGAGCGGTATGAATAACATATGGGAGGATTGGATGATTTAGGGAGACGGTATCATAGACGGTGCTGCCAAGGAGCCGTCCAGAAGATTGGTGACCGAATGGATCTTGGATGTATACAAGAACATCCCCGGTCAAACTGCAAGGAATGCATGTACAAAGAGTGGACAAGAATGGTTTAAATTGCAACGTAAACTGAATTAAATGTAGCTTGAATTACACTTTTTTCAAAACGAAAATTTAAATTTAATTCGTAACTGATTACAATTACAATTCAATTCTTATATGACATAACGACAGCATACGCATACCCACGATTATTTCTCATGTTCAGCACTAAAGACCTCGACAATTGGAACAATCGCACCATCCAAACAGATATCATTATCCGCTGCTGCATATTCCCTAGCCATAAAGCAAACACAACACCCCGCAGAACCATCATTGTTGATTGTGTAGCATGCAAATTCATGCTTCACAAAGAAGCTCAGGCGGAGGTGAAGTCCAACACCCATTTCATCCCTATTGACCACCAAAGAGTTCTCGCACCCAAATGGATGCAATTCACAGCTGCAACCATTACCATCGGACACAAAACAAACAAGAACAATCCTTTCCATGACGACTTCCACATTGCTTCTGAAGACCTTTGCTTGTTGTGCTCTGATGTGTTGTGAGTTTTGCTGCTTTTCGACACAATTCAGCAACCGCAAGGAGTTATGAGAACATATGCATATCAGCATGTTGCTGTGGGCAAGGAGAAACCATTCCAGGCAGTTTTTGCTCTAAATTGTGGATTTAAAGAATAGAAAAATGATAATGTTCATGCAATTGGGGCAATAGAACTCATACTCCGGTGGTACTTAAGATCCACAGTTTACGGTAGTATTCAGTACAGTAAGATACAAATCATGTAAAGGACCAAGTCAAAAATATGTATCACATCAATAATTACATAGCTAAGCAAAAAAATGTATTGGGGAGCCTCAAGACAGAAAAGATATTAAGATTGCAAATACCCCCATCTCACAGTATGAAAAATAATTCGCAATCCATCAAGTTTATCATAGAGTAAGCTAGTAATTTTTGGGTGCAACTCAAAATTCATGCTTCCCTCAGAAAGATTACAAGTTAGCAAAAGCGACCAAAGAAGTCTTCAAAACTGTATGTCCTTTCAGTCTTGTGTAAACTTTTCACTGTGTGGCATCACAGTGACATGTGCCAAGTATTGAAAGTATCCTTTAGATACCTTGCATCCCAAGTGTCAAGGACACCTAGTCACTACAGTATAAATTGGTGTAAAGGACACTTTATAGAGAAGGCCACACTTTATAAAATCGTAAAACTGTTTGGGACATTTTTGTTTTTGAGACCTTTAACCTGTTTTACTGCCTTAATGCAATGAAAAAAGATACTTTCATTCATGACCAGTCTGCCCATAGGCTTGGCTCCTTGTAATTCCTATTGATTCTAAAGTTATTTGCTGATTGTTGCATAGCTCACTGCACATCACCTTGCTTTTTTGTAGGCTTACATATTTACCAAGTATTTTTGTATGGTGTTTCCTCCATCTCACCAACCACCAGAACCACTTGTTCCAGATCTTGGACTGTTGCAACAGACAATTGGCACACGTGTGGTAAGTACTGCTACAGTTGCAGCAAAGTGCTGCTGCCGGCAAGGACATTTTGCTGCTTGTGCATATTGTTGTATCTGTCAGGAACAGCACCAGGCAAACCCACCGCTTGTTTTGTTCTCTGTCATGGGAGAGCACAATTAAAGTTATTAGAATATAAACTATTTTAGTTTTACATTAAATAACAGAAATTGATCAACAAGTAAATAGTTGATATGTAATTATATGAACTACTTCTTTGAATTGGTGGATTGTTGCAACTTCCCAAGACAGCACCAGATGAACTTTTGGCTTTCCAGACAGCCAACCCCATGCATCCTAGCTGCCGCAGACTGCCACTAAGTGATTATCTTCTAGTAGCTGTATCAAGAAACACTGCTCAATGAATACATTCCATCCCCCTTGCACATCCCTGACCCTCTTCCATTGGAAGTAAATGCGGCAATTGCAGATGCGGGAGGGGAGGTTTACCATGGATAGCAAAATAGAAAGGTGGGCGGTGAGTGGACGAGAGGGTACAATGCCTCCAACAAACAAATAAATTGGCAGGAACATGAGTCAGCTTAATAAATAGGATAGAAATATGGTACCATCAGTGATATTTTTTGTTTTTTTGTTTACTTTCTTTAATTTACCAAAAACACAGTGAGAAGGCCTCATTTTATGGAATCTTGGGACATTTTGTATGGCCTTTGCGCCAATTTATACAGTAAGTTAGATCAAGACCAAGTAGTCTTACAAGACCAAGAGCTCTGGTCAAGACCAAGCTAGCCAGCAAGATCAAGTTAGTGTTCAAGACCAAGTTATCCTTCAAGACCAAGATAACATGGAGTGCTCATTCATGTTTATCATGTAATTTACATGAGGACTACAAATCATAAGGCCTCACTTTTGATTAGTCAATATAGCTCATAAATTCCAAATAAATTCCAATCAACCGGATATCCTGTCCTATTTACTACATAAAACGTTCTACCAACAAATGGCTTATGTCACCACTGCATGATGGCCTTTGCAACTTAGTGTTGAGTTACACACTCAGCTAGTTGTAACGAGTCTTACTCACAAGACATGATGTCATGAACAAACCCAGACACATCACTAAGGCCACAGTCCCAGCTGGGGTATACTCTGTTCCACCTAGCAGAGTTCATAATAGGTAGTGTGTAATTGCCTGCCAATATAAAACGACCAATAGTGATGCATACATGCTCACATGGCACATAAATTAGCAGCACATAAGTGCCCACTAATAAGAAATAAAAAGACCACATAGTGGAATATACATACTCATGTGGAATATTTTCTAAAGCACATTGTACTCAATACCAATGCTCAATATTGCCTTACATTTTTTTCTATGAGCAATAAGTGTGGAGGCAAATATTTCTAGTCTTGAACTAATAGGCAATAATAAATAGCCAATATCCATGATTACTACATGTGATTATGACACAGTAAACAAAAATACGACACATAAAAACCATATGTATTCTGAAAGTGGCAATAAAGACAATCATGCAACCCCTGAGTGGTGTCCATCAGACAAAAATGACCAAACAATCCAACTTGAAGTTTCCATATTTCAAGCAAGATTAAATTCCCAATTGACTTTGCTTTTTGTCATGCAAATTCTAGTCCCAAAATGAAAGTTTTGACAATGGGAGTAGAAAATAAAGGCAAAGTTTCACTCAGGACTCACAATTATGTCCAATGGAACATCAGGTACATGAAGTAACATTATGGATTTTTTGATGGGCAATGACTAATGCCCGGCATCAGTTTCAAAGGATTGCTCATGATTCCTCAACATGAAATAGCCTGTTCAAGGTAATGATCATGCATCAGCCCCACCATCATGGGATTGCAAAACAGCACAGCCTTCTTGATCAAATGATCATAAAACAGCCATTGTGATTGTGATCACAACAAAAAGACTGTTTGCAACAAGGACTAGACCCTCACAGTCAAGCCTGCAATTCAAATATTATTCTAGGAGTAAAACTCTGCCAAAGGGCATAGGATTGTGAACTTTGCGGAATCCTCACCACACATCAAAATGACATGGAGTCAAAATCTCTTGACTCCAAACTCATGGGAGAACATCCAGAATTAAGAAAACAACTACTGTTGACTCCCTGATTTGGAAGGCACCTTCTTGATGGGCCTTCAGGTGAAATTCGTGCAAATTTCGGATGCACTTGCAGTTACTGCACAAATTAGTCCTGTTTTCACAAGGAAAACATGTGACTGCACAAATTTCTCATGAATCTTGTGATAAAAACAGATAAATGACCCAAAAAAGATAAGAATGTCCCTCATTCTGCCACCTTTTTGTACCGGCAAGCCTAGAGAGAGGCATTGCACAAGAAAGAGATTAATCACAAAAAGAAAGGTCATGATGCTGCACATCAAACAGCACCTCCCCAGGTCGAAGCTAAAAAGAATTCATAGCTAAAAAATAAAAAAACTAATTGAAATATTATTTTGAGTTCTCTATTCTAAGATTTTTTCAAAGTGAAAAACATTCTTCACCAAAATTCAAAATCATATTTTAATAATCTGATTTTTGGATACCTTGCATACTTCAGATTTAGAATAAAATCTTGATGCAAATATATAGGACTAAAATGCCAAACTGTCTTCAAGCATAGTCTTCTCAGATAAGCATGCACTTTCTCAATGCTGAGAGAAAGACTTATGTGCCAGTAGATCACTTTACAAGCAAGATATAAGAAAAGTGACTGAAAATCAGACAGCGTTAGGTTCCAACCCCCTGACAAGGTGCCGATACAATAACATTAGAATTGAAAAAAAGAGATTGTTCCTGGATAATCCTCATGTTCCAAACATTGGAAAATTCATTTTTTTCTACCCAACTAGGCAGATGTCAAGGTCTTGACATACGCTGGATGGTGTGTTTCCCACAATCAAAGGAAAGGCAAAGAAGCATAATTTTTGTTCTCTTGCAAAAAAACAATGAGCTCCTGTTACATACAAATTTTATGAGTTCACTAACTCAGGGTGACCATGCCAGCATATGACCTCAGTCTTCGTCGTCATCATGACAGAGTCCAAAATTGTTCTTGATTTTCAAACAAAAAAATAACAAAGCTATGATTCAAATCACTTTGATTGTGATTATCATTGTCTGCTAAAAACTGTAAATCAGGGTTGCACCAACACCCAGGACACAATAAGCATGCATAAGCAAACTGCTTGAGCAAAGGTGTTCTTCTTGAGCAAGACAGCTCATAAAGCATGGAGCTAACAACTCCAGTGCAATACTCTTCTAGAGTATTCATGAATAGCTGACATTCCAAGCTGTGTCGAACAAATAGTTGACACTAGCAAAAACTACAAGCTCAGTACAAACAGGTTACTGAAGTTTCTCAAAGCCACAAGAAACTGTTAGTTAAAGCTTTGGTGATTGGAAGAAATCATCTGTCTTCCAAAACTTTTCAAGATGAGGAAGGTAAATACCAAATACCGACAAAGAAAATCAGTCCACAAAAAGGTACAAGATAATGAGAGGAAAAAATACATTGAGGACAGTAGTGTTTAGTTAACAGTGGTCATTAGAATTGGCTGTACAACAAAGAAACAACACCCAAATTTAAAATGTCTCACTGAACATAAAAGAATGCTACTGAACAGAAACAAAATAGACACCTAGTTAGGAAGCTGTCAAAGCTCAAAGAACCAGTTCAGTAATGCAGTTGTAAAAAATGTTCACATCTGCAACATCAAAATGAATTCAAAATAAGTCATTCAATCATTAGTCTGGATACTGATGCATCCAGAATCTGTGCATGTCTACAAGACATGGGGCAGGTCAAGATCTACTCCAGTCAAGCAATGGACAGTACAATCACAGGTTCTCCTTGTGCTTCACTAGCACATTCATTGGAGATAATGATAGCCATACACTTCTCAACATGAACTCATTTGGAGCAATTAACAAATTGTCTTCAAATGCTAGCTTGGATGACCACCAATAAAAAGGGTAGTTTGGTCTCACCAGGTAGCAAGAATCAGGTTTGTATATCAACCCGATTACCAAACTCTGCACAAGACTAAGAGGGCGTAAGAAACTAAAGACATATGACAAAGTATCAAAAAGGAGAACACCACTTGCTGAACAATTGCTCATACAAGGAAACCAAAGCCACTGGGTGGTTCCAGTACTTCAGAGACCTTTGGGCAAGACACTAGGATCAACTCACCTGTCTCACAACTGATTGTAGGAGTAAGTACCAAGTCAATAAGGCCATTATCAGGCCCACAACACAGAGTACAACAACGGAGGATCCTTAATGTAAGACTAATGTTGCAACAACAATGTCCAGAGCAACTGAACCTTGTGTTGAGTGTAAGGTATGCTTACATTCTTGTAAAGCACCTCACATTGCAGAATGCACAGACACAGTGGACAAAATTGAATCATGGGCCATGTGGCCTTGTGAATTCAAAAATGAAACTGTGAAAAACTAGATAATGGTCTTACTAAGACAAACAACATCTAGTGTTTATTTACCAATGAACGTTCTGAAAGTTTATCTTCAGGAAACTCAATCGGGGACAAACATGGCAAATATCCAGTAAGAATGCATACCGGCACCTTAATATAGTCCCTTTGTGGAGGAAAGGACTAAGTGGCTGACCACTTGTAGTGTAACAACTTGCTGCACAAGCCATAACAAAGTGTAAGACTCAACTGAACACTAAAACAAGTAAACAAAGAATCCATGAACTTTGTTCTTGTCAAGCCACAGCACAAAAAACTGTGAGTAATCCCACCAAATAGTGACCATTGTGTTCCAAAAAGGATAAGTCAAACAAGAACATTTCTCCACAGAGAGATTTGGTCTTTTTTCAAGCATTCATACAAATCAGATTTGATAACAGGCCACTGTACACAAAACATTGGTAGAGCTTACTTAGCCTGTCAACACTCACACAATCATAAAAACAAAACAACACACATGTTGTCAACACCAAGTGAAGTTCATCTATAATAGGCTTCCAAGCTGTGAAGTATCTACATGGTTCCAAATACAATGATTATAGTCAATAACTGTCATTTCAAAACACAAAGATTAACTGACATGAATAAAATGCACAACTGCTGCGTGTTGTCATTACCACCATCAAGAGTCATAAATTGTTGACCCGTGAGGACATTCACCAAAGAACAAACAGGGATGCAGTTAAATTGAATCCTGATTCTCACTTGTCCACCAAGACAGACATTGACACAGATGCCTTGCAGTGATCATTATCAACAGCAAATATGATTAGTTCACTTGCCAGTAGTTGACCCAAAGGGCAACTATTCCCATGGATACATAGGGGCAATGGGCAAGGAGAAAAGACACATAACAACACAAAGGATGCTTGAGTCAGAGAAAGGATGACAATCTGCAGCATACTCAGCACCTTAGTGATCAGACCTGGTTCAATAACCACATTGTAAACTTCTTATGACAATTAAAGTGCAGTTTAACACTCCACTTCCTTGCCTTATGTACATCATATGGCAGCCAGCACAAGTCAACCAGAGTCATTTAAAACAAGAACCCAAGTGAATAAAATTCTAGAGATCAGCATCAAACACATCTTGGGCATGCTTGACCTGCTGGACAAATACTGGCCATACCAGCAGCATCAAGTGGTATTGTGTGTTCCTAACAAACACTAATTTAGCATTCACTATACACCTACTGTGCAGTGCCTACTGCCTCATGTAGGGATGCAATACAAATGATGCAATCAGCAGTTTGGCTTTCCCTTCTAGCACACAGACAAAAGCAATAGGAGACAACTGGCAACACCAGACCAACATCACCAAATCCTCTAATGGTCATAGTCATATGGTTGGTGAAAACACTAGCATAGTATCAAAGATATTTTACCCCACACTATACAGTCTGTATAGATGAGATACTTGGCTTATATCAAGATTCATACAATTTGACCTAAGCCATTTGTACAAATTATATTTTGTATTGGATGGCTGAAGCTTGATATGAGATGATTTTAATAATATTTTTATGACTTAATTCAATAGTAGAAAAAGGAACAATGAAGCAAATATGCTTCATGTATCAAAGTGAAACTGTGTAGACCTCTGCACAGATCTGGTATGTTTGTGTTCCTGACACAACAAGATCTGTGTAGGTTTCTACCTGCTGTGGTATGATCTGTTTGGATTTGGACCCTTTCTCAGAACTTTAAATGAGGACGGTCATCAATTCTTGCTATTTGTAAGGTCTATCTACATTTAGGAGATGTCTTGTATCTCCTGAAAAATTAAAGGTATGTTAAAGGCTACCTTAGATTACTACTATAGAGTAGATAATTGGTCTATGTCACTTATCCCCATGATTGGAGAATTAGTGTGGATCGCAGAAAAGTATAACCTCAGCAAGGAAAAAATCCAATTATGAGCTAGACTTGCAGAAAAAGACCTCCTGGTCCAAGGGAAAAATTTTCAAGCTGCCTGTGACGTTTTCAACTGTAAATGCTTGTAGAGAGGGAGATTTGTGATGGCTTTGCCAGTAATTGAATACTCTCCTAAGTCAGAGTGATAATGACTTACTTCCACATCAAACCCCAATTGTCTTATTGTATGAAGCTTTGTGATAGT
The DNA here is from genome assembly GCA_036940065.1 of Cyclotella cf. meneghiniana. Lineage (NCBI taxonomy): Eukaryota > Bacillariophyta > Thalassiosirophyceae > Thalassiosirales > Thalassiosiraceae > Cyclotella > Cyclotella cf. meneghiniana. The sequence continues at coordinate 19,129 of JALLPD010000142.1, forward strand.
TCAAGTATCACTTCTATACAGATTGAATATTTATGCAGGGTAAAAGACCGTTCTTTACTATTTACTGCTTACACTGACCATGTGACCATAACTCATTGAGAGGGAATGTTATGGTTAGCTTAGTGTTGCCTGGTGTCTCCTATTTTTGTGTTTGTGTGTGCAAGAGTGGAATGTCAAACAACAGTTCAATCCTTTTGATTGCATCACTACATTTAGGTGATAGGCACTGCATAGTAGTTTTGAGTGAATGGCATGTTGGTGTTTGCTAGGAACACATAATACCACTAGAAGCTGTTGACAAGACCATTATTTGTTCAGCAGGTCAACCATCACCATGAAATGGTAGCTGTTGATCTCTAGTAAGATATTCATTTATGGGGTGTATTTTTGAAGAAACTGGTTGACTTACACTGTGTGCCAAATGGTATGCATTTGGTCAAAAAGTGAAGCGCTGAAACTGCACTTTGATTGTCACAAGTAGTGTACAATGTGGGTATTGAAACAGTTCTAATTCACAAAGGTGCTGATAGTACAGATATTTTGTTATCTGGCTCATGCATCCTTGGTATGAGTGTTTGTCCGTTATTTTGCCCCTTTGCCCCTATGTATCCACAGTAATAGTCACCCAAATGGGTCGGCTACTGGCAAGTGAACACTGTCAAGTCATCCATGCTGCTGTCTATATTCATTGGAAGATACAAACATCATTGTCGTTGTTATTGTCATCCAAAGAACATCAGAATTCATCTGTGATGGTATCCTTCAATATTTTGTAGTGAGGAACCTCAAGTGAGGTCTGCACATTTATTATTATTTTGGTGGTGGTAATGACAACAACCCCTTAATTGTTCTGGAGAGTTTTTCTAATTATCACATGTTTTTTGGCATGCATCTTATGGATACACAGGTACCCTCAACCTCAAAACAATATTTGACTTGTCACCATTTCAAGAATCCCTTCTGGATGGTTCATTTGAAGAAAAAGAGCTATTATCCAGTGTTGTGCCATTCTCCATTGCAGGTGGGCAATTTAACAAAATGTTTGTCGTTGTTGATGGGATTTACATGATTTTTTCAAGATTTGTCAAGGGTATAAAATCACAATTGACAAGAAATGAAACAAGGTTTACAACCTGGCACAAGACAGTGCAGAGGGATATTGAGCAGGCGTTCAGTAATTTGAAAATTACGTGGAAATTTGTTTCTCATCCTATTGAAATTTGGAGTTTAAATGATATTGCAAGAAGAATCACGAGAGCGCTAATTCTTTACAATGTTGTTGTGTCTGATTGTGTGATGGATGATGTTCATACATGATAAAATCCAGCACTCTCCGTAGATGATTTTGGCAATTTTCAGATGGCAACACTACCACAAATTACACCTGATGTGGAGGTTGTTGTCGATCATACGATACCGCAGTCCGTTTGTGATGTGGTTGCTGTTGCTGGCCATTGGGAGTCACTGGCTGATGAAGAAGA
>JALLPD010000143.1:0-20416 GCA_036940065.1 Cyclotella cf. meneghiniana
TTGCCTCTGAAATGAATGAAAATGGCGGGGTTGTTTTGATTTTATGAAATTTTTACTGTCTGGATGATGATTTGGCAATAACTTTGCTTGTAGATGGAGGTTCTTGGGCCAAATCAGACAGAAAGATGTTGATTGGACTGATTTGGTGCGTAGAAGTGAGTGTTCTGCCTCTGAAATGACTGAAAACAGCCGGTTTGATGTTATTTTATGAAATTTTCACTGTCTGGATGATGATTTGGCCATAAGTTTTCTTGTAGCCAGAGTTAGAGGCCAGTTCTTTGGCCAAATCAAACGGAAGGGAGATTAGGACTGAGTAGGTGACCTGGAGGGGAGTGTGCTGTCTCTGACGTGACAATAAATGGCAAATTTGTTTTTATTTTATGAAATTTTCACTGTCTGGATGATGATTTTGCCATAACTTTGCTTTTGATGGAGTTAGAGGCCGGTTCTTGGGCCAAATCAAAGAGAAAAGTGTTGATTTGATCAAATGGGTGACCTGGACGTGAGTGTGCTGCCTCTGAATTGGATGAAAATGAGGAGTTGTTTTTATTTTATGAAATTTTCAGTCTCTTGATGATGACTTTGCCATAACTTTGCTTGTAGATGGAGTTAGAAGCCAGTTCTTGGGCCAAATCAAGCAGAAGGGCGTTGATTTGACTGATTGAATGACTTTGATGTGAGTGTGTTGCCTCTAAAATAGATGAAACTTTCCAGATTGTCTTGATTTTATTTATTTTTGGTTGTCTGGATGATGATTTGGCCATAACTTTGCTTGTAGATGGAGTTAGAGGACAGTTCTTGGACCAAAAATGGAAAGCTGCTGATTCAAATGATTGGGAGACCTGGGCATCAGTCTGCTGTCTCTGAAATGAGTGAAAATGGCTGGTTTGTTTTGATTTTATGAAATTTTCGTTGTCTGGATGACGATTTCGCCATAACTGTGCTTGTAGATGGAGTTAGAGGCCAGTATTGGGCCGAATAAAACAATAAGGCTTTGATTGCAATGATAAGGTGACCTGGACGCAAGTGTGCCGCCTCATAAATGGCTAAAAATTGCCGGTTTGTTTTTATTTTATGAAATTTTTACTGACTGGATGACAATTTGTCATAACGTTGCTTGTAGATGGAGTTCGAGGCCAGTGCTTGGGCCAACTCAAACAGAAGGGCGTTGATTGGACTGATTGGGTGACCTGAATGTGTATGTGGTTATGAAATGGCTGGAAATGGCATTCTTTTTTGATTTTATGAAATTTTACTGTCTGAGAGATATTTTTGCTTAACTTTGCTTGTAGATGGAGTTAGAGGCCAGTTCTTATGCCAAATCAATCAGAAGGGTATTGTTTGGACTGATTGGGTGATGTGGACATTGTGCTGTCTCTGAATTGACATAAAATGGCCGATTTGTTTTTATATTATGAAAATTTTACTGTCTGAATGATGATTTGGCCATAACTTTGTTTGTTGATGGAGTTAGAGGCCAGTTCTAGGGCAAAATCAAACAGAAAGGTGTTGATTGGACTGATTGGGTGACCGGGATAAGTGTCTGCAGTCTCTGAAATGGATGAAAAGAGCCGATGTGTTTTTTTATGAAATTTTAACTTTCTCGATGATGATTTGGCCATAACTTTGCTTGTAGACGGAGTTAGAGGCCAGTTCTTGGGCCAAATCAAACAGAAGGGTGCCAATTGGACTGATTGGGTGACCTGGACGCAAGTGTGCTGCCTCTGAAACGGCTGAAAATGGCCGGTTTGTTTTGATTTTATGTTCTGTTAGCTGTCTGGATGATGATTTGGCCATAACTTTGCTTGTAGATGGAGTTAGAGGCCAGTTCTACCTTCAGTAGTTGCATTACACTCTGCACAGTGTCTCATGTTTCAATGCTAACCTATTTTATTCTCCAAAACTTGTACACAGATGAATTGAAATGACATTCCTTTCCTTGAACCATGGCACCCTGAATGCAACTTGCCACCTCTTCTATGGGATAGGATCAAAGAGAATAGTGTGTGAGCATGGTGCATGCGTCATCAATGAGCTTCATTTCCTCCTTCTTGTTCCACCTTCTCATCCATTCCACTGGTGCCACCTGCATGGAGCAACCATCATCAATCTCCTTTTTCCAATATAGTGGGTACATCACAACTTCTGAACCCTGTCTCCAATTCTGTCACCAAAACGCAGACTGTTACGGCTCCCACTCCTTTATCTGACATCACCAACAATGAACAAGCAACCATCAAAACTTCCTCTCTTGCAAAGAAAAAGTCAAGAGCCACTGCCAAAAATGCTACTGCAAATGCTCCTATATCCTTTCCTCCTCAAAGCTATAATGATTTCTGGTACACTTGGCGCAAACCTCTTGTCAATGGTTTTGAGAGATTCAAATGCTCCTTCAACCACAATCCAGGTTGCAATGGTTACAATGCTTTTATCAAAGTGAAGCAGAATGATGATGAAATGGAAACAGTAATTGCAAAAGGGCATCATGTTCAATATGGTAGCAGCGAAAAAGAGGAGGCTGTTATAAGATCTTAGATGTTTATGATTGTGATTTTTGGGTGTGTTTTGTGCAGGTTGGTGTTTTTGTACAGGATGTTTATCATTGTGCTTTTTTGGTTTTTTTGTGCAGCTTGGTGTTTTTGTACAGGTTTATGATGCATACTTGATACTGTGTAATATGTTTAAGAGATAATGATGTTATCTTTGTCTTAAAGGGGGTAGTATCATATGGGGTAAAAATGGGGGATGGGGTACAAGTGGGTAACCATGTCAAAATTTACCATATATAGGATATGAAAGCAAATATCAAACCAGCCATAATACATCCTCTTGATGAGTTATGGTCACATGGTTCATGAATGTGCTGCTACAGTTAACAACAGTCTTTACCCCACAAAAATATCTATCACAGCATTTCATGCAGTAAAACAATAAGGGTTTCACGGAAAAACATCATGTCATTTGATTTAGGAGAGTACTTTCACACAGGCAACAATCAAAGCCATCAGAAGTCCCCTCTCCACAAGCATTTACACTTGAAATACTGCTTAAAAATTTATGTTTTTACCGCTTGTCACAAGCATCCATGCAATAGTAATCCTGAGCTATAATTTGTTTCTACTAGTCTGGCTCATTATTGGAATTTTTCCTCACAGAGAATTTACTTTTTTCATGCCACACTAATTCTCCAATCATATGGATGAGTGACATAGGTCAAATATCTCTCATTGTTCTCTTCACCTCATACAAATTAAGCAAGTGCAAAGTCATAAAATATTAGCTTCTCAGAAAGCAATGGATTAAAGACACACACCTATCAAGTATGATCACCAGAAACATTTGTCAAAAGGAATTTTGTTCTACAAAAACTTCTGATTGAACAGATATAATTGACAGTTGAGGGAAGAATCACATATTTAAACTGCTCAAGTGCCCTGCCTGCAGTGTGAGAATTGCAGCCAATCTCTGTAAAAATTTGATTATCATGTCATGGCATGATAAAACATGAGGGCTGATACTTTATAGTTCTCAATGTGTGATTCATCTTTACCATTGACTTACCTCATAAAAGTTATTTGATGACAAGATATCTACAGTTTACAATGTTTTAAGTAAGAATGGCTTAGATCAAGGTGGTGGGAGTGAGAAGCCCAAGTTGGCAGAGTCAAAAATGTCTTCCCGGATAGTTGGAAATCAAAGATGCCAGAAATTTGCTTCATCTATCTTTTGAGAAGGAATTCTAGTTGTTTTTTGCCTCTTGTGGATCTTGTTGTTGCATTGTAAGCACATGGAGAGAATGAACACAACCCTGGTGATAATAAACATGACCCTTATTTTGGTTTGTAAAAAAGAATCAATATTGGTGGAGATATTGTTATTCAGGTTCACAATCCTGTTCACACCATTATTCTTCACTTTTTTGTAGATGTGTGATGTATGGGTGCTGTTTTGGTCATCACTCATTTAGAACATGGATAAAAAATTACTTCACAGTAAATTTGGCCACAAAATGCAGATTCTTATGACTTAGGAATGATTTGGCCAAGGGGGGTCAATTTTATAAAAATTTTGATTCTCATCTATTTGAAAAGCCCCTAACCAAAACAAAACTTAAACCTTTCATAAATGCCCCCAGATTTCATTCAATTTGTGTTAGCCACCCAATACTTGGGACAAAATTCTCCCCTTACTTTTGCATTTTTGATTAATTGCTTTTTACAATTCCCAGTGAGTTTCACTTTCCCTAGCTAATGGCCTAACATTTGGACCCTTCCAAAGTCTCATTTTGCCAAGAGCTTTAGTTGCATTCTTATTGATTATGGTAAATCCATGATGTGAAATGACACAGCATCAGGAGTCAGAAATCAAATAAGTTTAACATCAGCAATTTTTATTTTGTTGAAGAAAGGAAGTGATAACTCTTGCCCTCTCCTGTTACCACCCCATCCGGGTCCCGCGACCACTCAACCTTGCTCATGCCCACTTGTCCCTGCCCTGTAAATGGCAAATGTTTGCCCATCTGTTAGAAGAAAAATGCAATTCCCTGAGATTGGTAAAAATAAAAATGTAAAAAGCAATAGGCTTTTTGTCCAATAATAGTCTATTGCAGTTCCTAGAGAACTGCAAAAATTTGTGAGAGTTGAACACAATTAAGACCATTTTTCCTGTTGTTGTCCTTTTGAATGTGTAACAAAGTCCTACACAAGTAAAATGCTTATTCACAGTAACCTTAATTTTTACTTGATTGCTGCACTTGTATTGGACATTTTGCAATACCTAAGTATGATCCTGGGTGTATTGGTTGACTTAATTTTCAATACCTTGAGAATGAATTGTAAGTGTTGTTGATTCATGCAATAATTACAACTCAATAGAAATTGTTATTGCTCCATTTCTAGTCACAAAATTAGTACAAATCCTTAGGAATATTAATGCATGTCTTGTCTGACATAGATTACAATTCTCAGAGAACTGTAATGGTCGTATTGACTGACTTAGACTGCAATTCCCACAGGATTGTTAATGCTGGTGATGATGTATGTTGTGATTACCTAAGGAGTTGTAACAAATTGACGCCAATCCTATGTAACATGTCAGAATAAATATGTATCCTTTTGTGATCACAAGAATGTGAGAGGTTCAGGGAATGTCAAGAAAATTGATTTTCAGCTAAAAGATGTCAAAACAATAATCAATAGATTATGCATACTATACCATACCATGCGATAATATTTTTTATTATGTTTCTGACAATGAATAATAATATATAATTAATGCATGACTGGTTGGTGATGGTTTCATAGAATGGATACCATCTAAATCTAATGTAGAACACTAAATTAATGTCAATCTTCCAACATTAGACACTAAATAGATGACAATGAAACGTCAAAATAGATTGTCAAGTTCGTTTCAATCTAGAGTGGATGATTTTGAAATTTTTTCTGGCTTGAAAAGATTTAATAATCTAACCTCAAAACTCTAGTTCTAACATAGAAAATCTAACATCTTTGATAATGGCTAAACCATATATTTCAAATTCCAGATGACAATTAGTTACATCATTCTGTATAAGAATTCAATCTAATCACTGGGACATATTCTCATGAAATTCTTGATTATTCCCAAAAGTCTTAAGTAATTTAAATACCTATCAAAGATGGCAAATACATAGGATATGGGTTAGCTTTTGGGGAATTAATTTTCTTTTGGCTGTTCAAATCTTCTCTATTATTCCTACATGTAAATGATAAGGTATCTAGTTTTCTTCTGGGAGATCAGCTTTTTTGGTGATTGGCTTTTCAGTTTACCATTAAAGGTAATTGAAATACTGGTCCGGGCTCTTATGCCAGCTCCACGTCTTGACGTGCAATCACCATATCATATGATAGGGTATGGTGTGGTATTGTGTGGTATGGTACCACAGAATGCCTACCTACTATGGTTCGTGATTGTCAGTTCTTTCAAATCATCAGAGTGTTTGGATACAAAATGGTCCAGATCAGTTAAAATTCTGTTTGCATTGATGCGTGTCCTATTGCAACTGTACTCACTGTGATGATGGTACCATCAGAGATGTTTGTATATTTTGTCATGTATCATACGGTTGAACACAACACTGCCTCATGACAGAAGACAAAGAATATTTCAAAGTTTCATCATGAAGGCATAGATGGAGAAGCAGGTATTGTACCTGGAGGATCAGATAAAAAAGCCTCTCTAGCCATACATATGGAGTGCATTGTACCACTCTGCCTATTCTACAAAAAATATAGCTAAAAATAAACAAAATTCCTTTAATCCCTGAGACAGCCACATTAGTTTTCAAAGGATTCCCGAGTTATTCAACAATTTCCAAAGAATTGTAAAAATAAAAAAGACAGAAGTAGGTAAGGAATTTTCTTCCCTAACTATTGCTTTTTTTATTTTTTTCCCTAATTTGTGGATTATAAGAGCCACCTGGTACAAGAACCATTCAGCCCATTTTCATAACATTTGTGTTTTCAATACATTAACAAACTCCAATCATTCTGAACTAAGCACATTCTGTTAGCCCATTCTCTCAGCAATATGATGATATATTTTCCCCCTCAAAACTCCCATTGGTTGCTGAGATATGGCTATTCCTGGCAAAAGTCACCAAAAATACTGCACAATGTAGTGTGGTAGGTAGAGATTTTTTCTGTTAAGGCCATGAATTTAATTAATAGAGTGCCATTGAGGTTATTTCATTTTGTCCCTGGAATACACATATTAACATTGTTGGCTTTTTGGACAGGAACATTGGTTGCACATGTGAGTTGAATCCTTATGGTTGTGGGGTTATTTTAGTGCTTGAATGTCCCAAGAATGCTGTAGGAGTGATACTTCATCTCCAGATTTTTCAATCAATCTTGATGGTTTAGATGGTTGTCGCATTGAGTTTGCCTCTAGGGAATTTGCTGCAGGTCCTAATGGCCAAAGGTTTGATGGAGCTCTGGTCAATCTAGTTTTGGTGTTTACGGTGGACCATAAAAACCGCTCAGCCTGGTGTTTTTTCACCATAATCATGGGTATGCACTTGTGGAAGTCTTTGTGGAAAATCAGGATATTGGGAACAATAAGGAAGTGATAAAGAACTCATGAACAAGATGAAAGAAGGGCTTGATTCCTCTGTCAATGCTGTTTGTGAATTGAATATTGACTAAAATTCAAATCAACTCTATATTCCCAACAAACAAATGTACATTATTTCAATCTATATTTTAAAAAACTACTCGTAACTCCTTTTCTTCCATGCATTTATCCCAATTTCACTGCTGATGGCATGATAAGATGGGACAACCCATTCAGCAATCATGTTCCTAGTAGGTGTTTTCACAACTCCATCATCAAATCAGCCTTCTTCAAGCAGCCACTTTCCCCATCTTTCCATAAGAGCTTTTTTTATTGGATGATGAATACCAACATCCAACAGCTGACATAAATATGTACAACTGGATGGTATGTGCTGTACTTCTTTTCCCTTCCCTTGGATCCTGTTCATGATGGAACCCATCATATCGATGCAATATGCATTGAGAATCATAATCAGAACTATTTGGGGAGGATTGAGGCTTTCCAAGGCTTCAATACAATGCCAATCCATAAAGTCCTCACCACCTTGTCCATCCACACTGTATCCTGACATGCATAAAAACACCCTGTCATTTAAGTCTGGAACTCTGTCCTTGCAATGTGGGCTCCCATCTTGCCTCTGCAACATTTTTTTGCTTGTTGTGACTGTTGCAGCCAATGTTGTGTGCTTAGTGTCAGAAGTGGACACAAGCACATGAATTGTCTTTGTGCCAATTTTTTCTAGTGCAAGTCTTGGGTGGAATGATAAGGGGACTGGCATCTCATCCATATTTATGATGTGATCTAGATCTAGGTATGAAACTTTCTCTCTCATGAGGACAACAAAATTAGATGGATCTACTTTAGTTTCAATGGGACTCTTCTGGGCAATGTGTGTTGCAATTTCATGTACAAGTCCCAGTTTTTTCACAAAACAATTAATCATTGTCTTCTTGTAAGTTTTTGATTGGTTGTTGAAGTCACTTGATAAAACTGAAGACTATCCGATCACTGACGTTGTTGTGACTTGCAGGCCTCTTCTGCATCATTCAAAGATTGTATTGCTCAGATCTTCTCACATGAGCTCGAGAAAACTAAGACATCCTTTATGAAGCTTAGAGACCTCTCCACTGATATTGAACATGAATGAGGCACTTGCATCAAATATGTTGATTTTCTCCTTCCTTTGATCATAATGGAGGTGAGATAAATTTACTTCTATGAAAGTTTGACAACAGGAGAAACCCTTGGAAATGAGGTCATCAATGATTAGTACAGCTACATGCTTCTACTTGATGGTGTACACCTTTTATTGAGTCACTTCCATATTCATTTCATTATTATGTGTGAAAGAGCACCTACAACATAATGAGGAGCAATACATTTTTGTATGAATTACATAATTATTGTAAAATCATCACAAGACTTATTCAAATCATAAATAATAAAAATTCCAATTCCATCGACTTTCCTCTGAATGATTTTATTTCTGAATGTATTTCTGAATGAACAACAAAGGAATGCTGAAAATCAGTTTCTTTTTAAAAGCTTATCAACATCAACAAACTGGGATGACCAAATCTGATGAACACAGAAAATATGAGGGAAAACGCAGTTCAAAGACTACATAAAATGGCATGGACATGCTGTTGAAGGTGATGTTGATTTCTTTACAGAGGGAGAAACTTGCATGGTCAGTGATGGGTGTTAAATTGTCATGGGGTGAGTGGGTAAAACCTCATTGAGCCTCACAATGGAGCTAATAACTGGTAGGGAAGAGATAATTACCTTACACTGGGGTATTTATGCTAAAAAATTCCAGATACCAATAAGTTTGCTCCGTGTGAAATTTACTAACAAGGTTCAGATTATAAGAGCCAAAAATGTATCTTTTGCACATTTTCCGGTCCTTTAATCCACAATGGGTCATGGGTTGGCTTGATAAAATGGCACCACACCCCCTCATCCCGCCAAAAATAAAATCTTTGAGCCATCAAGAAAATTGGCATGAATGAAATGACATTGTTATGTTGGCTACATCTTTTCAAATCAAATTCAAGAATGTCTAAACAACAAGCAAACATTGCATAACAACTTGAGTTTATGGGTGATTGCAATTAAAGTATAATTTCATGCATGTAATATCATTTATGCATGCATTAATGTATTGATTCATACATGAAGTTTGTTTGAAACGCCCATGCAATCCAAATATCCTGAAACATCTGTGGTTCCATGCATGAGTTTTTGAACCCTTGTTTTATTACTCCGAATCTTTGCTCATGTTGATTCTTCTTTCATTGCCTCTTCTATCAGATGCTATGGATGCAGAATAAAAGTGTCAGATTCACTAAATCATTCATCAGATTTGGTGTAAATGGGCTGGGCCACCAGTTGTCTTCCCTTCCTTCAACACACAGTACAAGTGCTATAACCTGTCATGTATATTAGTAAGTGGCACAATGCATTTATCTAGCAAATCCATCATTTGAAACTCCAATTGCTTGTCAAGGTATCCGACAAGCTCTTTGTAATTGGAGTTGCTGACATAACCTTCTGCAAACTATGAACACCCCCCATCCACATAATTGTTTAATTATGACACCCTTGAACACTGCTACCAAAAAAGTAGTTGTGGTCGTAGCTGTGAAAGCTCAGCTATAACTTCAGCTATATGGATGTGCAGTTGAGGTATAGGATTGAAATCACAACTATAGGTTGTCAAATTATAACTACAACTATAGGAAAAAAGTCATTTCTCTTGTATGTCTACAGGCTATATCAATTCCCTTGTAAAGGATCAATTGTTGTTGCAATGGCATGAACAAAAAATACATTTATTTTCAGAAATTGATCTGAGGGTTATTTAATAAAGAGGGGTGATTTCATAATTTTATGCACAAGACTGAATAGAAGGAGAACATGCTCCTCGAGTATTTGTGAGATTTAAGCAATTGTCAGACTTTTTCACATTTCCTTCATTAGATCTTTGTATCTGCACCAACCATGTCATCCATTGCAACAATTGCAGAGAGATACCACCAAAGAGGGATGATTTCATCTATTTAATGGACAAGATTGCAAAGAGATATGCATGCTGCTTGAGTATTTATGAGATCATAGCAATCATCATTTTTTGCATCTCCTGCATTAGTTCTTTTCAAATCTGCATTGTCTGCATTGTCAATAGGCATAATTGCAGAAACAGACACCATCAAAGAGGGCAATTTTTACCTTTGAAATGGATAAGACAACAAAGAAGGTAAGCATGCTCCTTGAGTATGTGTGAGATCATGGATTTTTTGCATGTACTGCATTGTTTCTTTGCAAATCTGCATTGTCAGCATCATCAATAAAAATAATCACAGAGACAGATACCGCCAAACACGGGAATTCACCTATTTAATCCATAGGATTGCAAAGAAGGTATGCATGCTCCTTGAGTATTTGTCAAATCATAGTAATTGTCAATTTTTAACCCCATCTACAGCATTAGTTCTTTGTAAATCTGTATCCTCTGTATCATCAATAGGCATAATCGCAGAGATAGACATGATCAAAGAGTAATGATTTCACATATTTAATGGATAAGATTGCAAAGAAGGTATGCCTGCTCATTGAGTATTTGCAAGATCAAGGTGATTGTCATTTTTTTACATTCCCCCGCATTATTTCCTGGCAAATCAGCACCAACCATTTTGTCAATAGCAATAATCACAGAGATAGATAATGCCAAAGAGGGGAATTTTCACTATTTAATAGATAAGACTGCATATGAGGTATTCATTCTCATTGATATGCATTAGATCAAAGCAAGTGTTAATGTTTCAAATCTCCTGCATTAGTTCTTTGCAAATCTGCACCACATGCATCATCAATAGGCATAGTTTGAGAGAAAGACACAAACAAAGAAGAAGGATTTCACCAATTCAATGGATAAGGCTACAAATGAGGTAAGCATGCTCATTGAGTATTTGGGAGATTAAAGGGATTGTATATTTTCACATTTCCTGCAGTAAAGCATTGTGTATCAGCAGAATTCATGTAAAGTTCAGCCACAGCAGCAGTGACAGACATGCTGATGAGGAGGTGCTTCACCTATTCCATGGATAAGACTGCAAAGATGGTAAGCATGTTTATCGAATATGTGTTAAATCATAGCGATTGTCGATTTTTTTCACGTTTCTTGCTCTCTTTACAAATCTGTACCAACCATGTCATCAATAGCCATTGTCACAGAGAAAATCACCATCAAATAAGGGGGATTTCACCTATTTGATGGGTAAGATTGCATAGAAGGTAAGAATGCTCATTGAGTATTTGTGCGATCAAAATGATTGTCATTTTCACATCTCCTGCACTAGATCTTTACAAATCTGCACCACCCATGACACCAGCACACAGATATAGATACCATAAGAGAAGGAATTGCAAAAAATGAAAGCATGCTAATTGAGTGTTTGCGAGATCAGCAAGATTGTTAAATTTTTCAATGTTTACTGCATTATCTCACTCATGGACTTTTTTGTGTTTATTTTACCTTTTTTGCAGCAGACTTTATTATGTCAGCAATAGAAATAACATCATAGACGTATTCAATGACAGAGTACTTGTTTTGTCCTATTTGATGATTCTTGGATTTTGAGATGTAGTGAAGGTGGGACAAAGATACAATCAACATTGGTGCATGTGAATGTGGGTTTTGCTAAATTATAAAAAAACAGTGCAATTGTGGCTTTGTGGCTTGGTTGAATGCAAGCCCCCATCAGGATGTGCACCACACAAGGGAGATGGCAAAAACTTATAAAATATTTGAGCTATTTATGAAGGGGACAGAGGGCAGGCGGAGCTTTGCAATCAACACAGTGTTTGTGTTTGTCTGTGTGTGAGTACATGATCCCTGTGCTACTTGTGGCTTGGTTGGATGCATCACTTTCTATGGGATGTGAAGTCTGGCCCTGATCACTCAGTCATCAAGAGTAAGGTGAGAGGAGGGACTGTCATCCTCAAAGCTGCATGGCACCAGTGAGAAAGTAATCACTCACCAAACCTCAGAGCATTTTCAAGAGAGGAAGGAAACTTGCAATCAGCACAGTGATTGTGTTTGTCTTTCTTGAATTACATAAACCCTGTGTTACTTTGGCTTAATGGCATGGTTGGATGCAGTGCTTCCTATGGGATGTGAACTCTGGCCCTGATCACTCAGTCATCAATAGTAAGATATGAGAGGGGATTGTCATCCTTTAAACTGCTCAGCACCTGCAAGATGACAATCATTTACTAAACTTCAGACTGATTTGTAAGAGAGGAGGGGAAATTCAGCAATCAGTGTAGTGATTGAGTTTTTTTGTGGAATTACATGAACACTGTGCTACTTTGACTTTGTGACTTGGTTGGATGCAGCACTCCCTATGGGATGTGAACTCTGGCGGTTGTCACTCAGTCATCAAAAGTAAGATAGGAGTGGTGGGATTATCATCCTGAAGCTGCACGGCCCTGGGGTGATGTGGATCACCTGCTGATTCTCAGAGCAATTTGCAAGAGAAGAGGGAAAACTTTTCAATCAGCACAGTGTTTGTGTATTTGGGATTACATGAACCCTGTGTTACACATGGATGGATGCAGTGCTTCCTACAGGATTTGAACTCTGGCCTTGAAAGAGAGGAGGGAAAACTGTGCAATCAGCACATTCTTTGTGTTAGTTTTTGTGGGATTGCATGAACCCTGTGCTATTTTGGCTTTGTGGTTTGGTTGGACACAGTGCATCCTACAGGATGTGAATTCTTGCCCTGATCACTCAGTCATGGAGAGTTAGATCAGAGGGGGGATTGTCATCCTCAAAGCTGTTTGCCACTGGTGGACAGCAATCACTCACCAAACCAAATAGCAATTTGCAAAAGAGGAGGGAAAACTTAGCAATCAGTGCAGTGCTTCTGTTAATTTTTGTGGCATGACATGAACTCTGCACTGCTTTGGCTTTGTGGCTTAGCTGGACACAGCGCTTCCTATGGGATGTGAACTCTAGTCTTGATCACTCATTCATTGAATGTAAGAAAAGAGGGGGGTTGTCATTCTCAAAGTTGCCCTGAACCAGCCAGTGAAAACATACTAACTCACCAAATGATCGAGTATTGTGATAGTGCAAGAGAAGAAGGAAACTTTTCAATGAGTGCAGCATTTTTGTTAGATTTTGAGGATTACACGAACCCTGCACTTGTTTGGCTTTGTTTCTTGGTTGGACACTGCACTTCATGGGGGACATGAACTCTAGTCTTGATCACTCAGTAGAGTAAGATGAGAGTGGGGATTGTTATCCCCAAAAGCTACACTCCATGAGCAAGACGGTGAGTACTTACCACATTTTGAAGCAGCAATTGAGTGAGGCAATGATTTTGTCTTGTTTGTTAGAGTATGGAGGGTGCCAGATGTTTGGATGAGATACAATCTACATTGGTGATGAGTTTTGAGGTAAACTGGTAGTCACAAATCTGCTGCAATTCAGAAAGATGTCATGAACAGAGATATATAATGTGATGTTTTTGTTGCATTCTGTGAGGTTGTGAGGAGAAGATGTAAAATAAACATAGGTGCATTTGAGTGTGAAATTTCAGAGTAAATTGAACCCTGCTCAACTTTGGCTTTGTGGCTGGGTTGGATGCATCAGTCCTGCATGATGTCAACTTTCCCCTAATCACTCAGTCATCAAGAGTTAGATTCACAGACCGTTGTTTTCCACAAAGCTCATACAATTCAGACAGATGGCCATGAACTGAAGCAAAGATAGTAGTATCTTTGTTAGATTTTGAGATTGTTTGGGAGGGATACAAAAAAGATACTTTGTTTGACAGTTTTGTGTAATATGTGTCTGTGCAACTATAGCTTTTTGGCTTGGTGAAACATTGCTCCTTTGAGATGTCAACTCTGGCCCTGATCACTCAGCCATTTAGAGAAAGATATTAAGGGGATACTCTTTCTTGAAAGCTTCACTTCTCTGGAAAGATTTGGCATCAACAGCTAATCTGGGTGATTGTTTTTCCTAATGCTACAGACATTCAGATATTTTATGTGATTTTGATCCAGAAATACTTGTTGTTTTGTTGAATTCTATTTTTGATGCCAGGGTGTGACACAGTCTATGTTAGAGAATGTTTGAGTGTGCTTGCTTAAACCCATACAACTTTTGCTTTTCTTTGTTGATTTTTACTTGAACACACACAAATGTTGCTTTTATTTGTGGCACTTCATGCAAGCTTTTCTTGTAGTCATAAATAAGTTACCATACATAGTTCAGTGTGGATTGATATGAATGAGACTTTTTGCATTGGTATGAACTAATCATGCCTTGCTGTTGCCTTACAAAGAAATTTCTTTTGATAACAACAAACTGAATTGTGTAACTCATAGGAGTGCTCCTTGCCAGCGACATCCTAACATCAGCAAGTGAATACACATTTTCCACTAGAGCCATTCAGTTATACTGTGATAACTTAGGAGTAATTCATCATGCCTCACATCCAGAATCCCCCATCAAGACCAAGCAGCCACAAGCAGATGTCCTTACTATCTTCACACACAACTTAGCTACAAGCACAGTTCCATGGAGTTACCACCATGTGCTTGGTCATCTCAATGTTACAATCAAGTTCCAATACCTATCCCTGCCAGAACAGCTCAATGTGATGGCAGATAAACTAGAAAAAGAAGCTCTATTGGAAGCAGTGGCAACAGGACAGTATTGCAAACCCTACTTCCTCAGTGAGGATATCCAAGTTCTAGCCAATGGAGACAAAGCAACAACATCCACCAAAGCACACCTATACTAGGAGTGGCGACGACAAGTAGCAAAGGACCTCTTCCACTAAAAGCACATCATACATCAACAACACTTCGACTACGTACACTGGGATGGACTACGACTAGCCATGAATATGCTACCACAAATGTACAAAGTCTGAGTAACCAAACCTGTCTCTGGAGTATGCGCCACCAACAGACACCTCTCAAAAATGGACTCGTGAGTGGTAAACAGGTTCTCTTGCTGTGGGTTCCACAATCAATCCATACTACACATTACAAGATGCACGAATGAAGGAAGATGACTAATGTTTGACTAGACAGTAAGCAAGCTAGTCCATTGAATGACCTAATCCCACAGTCACCAAGAAATCATCCTAGTAGTAGTGTTGTACCTGACCTTCAGAGGAAGGGTCCCAATGAAGAGGATATGTCAAGACTCCGGCACCCTAGGATGCTGTGCACAAGAAACTGATCGACTCAGATGGTGCAACTTCACAGAAGCCGGGGTCAAAGTGGTACATAGAGTCATGGATGAAACAATTCTTGACACGAGTCTTAGATATCACCCACTGTCAATGGCTGTTTAGGAACTCCATAATACACATTAGACAGGTAGAAGGCCTCTCCCTGACAGGCCATGAATATTCTACAGAAAGTCAGATCACTAATTAGAACCAACCCTATGGGTTTCTTCCGACAACACCGTTCTTTACTACACATAGATTTTGAGGCCTTGGGGGAAAGTACATCAACTGATCGGCAGTATTGGGTTGCTCAAATGGAAGCAGCCATCAATGCCCAGAAACAAAGATGGGAAAGAAATAATGTAGTTCTTAATGCAAAACATCAACATGGATAGTAGTGGTGCCTTGGACAAGGTATCCACAGCTGGTCCACCATAGGACCGATGATGCACATGAAAGGGTATGAAGGATTGTATAAAAATTTGAATCCTGTAGGGCAGCTTACACCATTTCTCTGCAACTAGCCAAAAAGAAAGACTTTTGTCAGTGCTATCAATGTTATTTGTCTAGATATAGTTATAAAGCAGGACTTACTAATCAACACTTGAATTGTGTAATAATGAACTGATTCAAGGTTGTAAACATATTACAACTTCAATTATAATTTTGTTTGATTCGCTTTTGGAAATTGGTTAAATTCAAGATGACCTGAAATGGACAAGATATTCACCCATCCTATGTCAACTCCATCTGGCATGTGGAATAAAGCCCCATTTTTCCAACTTTGCATCAGACCAGTTCCTTTTACATCTTGTTTGTAGGTCTCAATTCAACACAGCAAAATAAATATGTTTGTTCAATGAAGAACCACCCCTTCTATTGTAACTGCTGTGGGACCTGTCCATAAGCAATAGTTTGTTTTTGATTGGTTCTGTTTCTGTCCCACAAAAATATATACCATTGTATAGTTCAACAGCAGCATAGCACACCAAAGAACATGTGTTTCTTGAATTGAAATTTGTGACAAAATAGAAGTATGATTGAATCTTGTAGAAACAAAGGTTGACAGTAGAGAATACATTCCATGTCACAACAATCAGTGTCCTCTGTAATAGGTAAGAGATAATAGTTTGCTTTTTTCTTGTTTACAGAGAATGCGATCATAACACACAACATTTTCAAACAACTGAACTTGCCCAGCCATGGAAAATCTAATAGCATTTGTGGTTGAATGTCAAGAAACACCCATTTTGTGGATCATACTTAATATGAGCAGAATTGCCAGCTTGTGCGTGAGGGCTCAGTCTACAATAGGTCACATTCAGTAGATGAGTTCATCTCTTGTAGACTTTTCTGTACCACACTTCCTTGGGATGGTAGAATGTACTTCATGCATTGCATGGAGGAAATCTTGATAACATTGATCTAATGTAACATGTGGATTCAAATCCTTGTTCCACATATAACACTGAGATTTGCATACAATTTTGCACTTCTTCACCTGGTACGAGTTTGTTGATCAAGCTATGAAACCTCAACAACAGTAGCTTGGGATATAATGATACTGTGCCTGTTGTTTCAGAAAAGATGGCTAATTATGATGGTATGTTTTACTGAAGAAAAAATTAAGAATTTTGCATCTAATAGCCACTGGACTAAAACTTCTTTATGTCATGGGCTTGAATAGAGAGACAGCGTATTTTAGAAAGTGAAGTACGGAATTAAAGCAATACCACACTTTTTTCACCACCTACCTACCACAGTAAGGAAGCAGCCCCACCATGGCCTGATACCCAACAGACTCAAAAATACTGTACCTGTGGTCTCTATCATGGGGGGTTTGTTGATGAGAATGATAGCAATGCATGCTTGGATAGGACTCCCTTGTGGGTGCATTCTGCCATCACATATTGGATTGTTGTTGAATGTCCCCTTGATGGCACACCAATGGCAAAAAAGCCTTCAACAATGGTGCAACAGCAGCACCTTTGACAATGGTTTAACAACATTGCCTTCAACAATAGTGCCTTTGACAATAATGCCTTAAACAATGGCCGACTGGACAATGGCCACTCCAATGACAGCACCTCTGACAACTGTGCCTCCCATAACAATGCAACATGACTCTTGCATGCAGCGCATCACGTTACCAGGTGTGATTTGCTTGTGCCATGGGTTAAGAAACATTTCATTGGTTTTGGAACCATTTTAGTATTATTTTAATTTGCTGACTTTTTATAGCATAGCTTTCATAATTTTGAACAGAGGGAAAGAGCCAGAGTGTTGGATAAGTGCAACATATGATTGCATCTCTGACAATGTTGCAACCTTCAATTGCACCAACGTTAATCCTTGCTACTCCTCAATGAATCAAAGCAGCCATCAATTCTATCCCATGTACTGCAACTTCTCAATGCATTGTTGACAGTTTATCAACTCTCCGATGCATTTCTGAAGCCATTGATACTCGGCAATGTTATTGTTATTGAATGTTCGAATTTTTTCACTTAAAGTGTAGGGTCTTTTTTGTTTTGTGAATTGCAAAGTTATTCTCTTTTATAAAATTTCATCATGGAGCTTTTTCATCACCAAATTTGCCCATTTTATCTTGCATTTGGTCATGTAAATCTGTTTCTCTGTGAGTTTGCACTCCAGTTAACTTCCTCTTCAAACAACATCATCTCTTACACATTGTTTTTGCCCATTTATTATGGGATTATTGATTTTGCAAGGATTTCTTATGGTGAGATATAATGTGTCATCTTCTTTACTTTTCAAACATGCTACTATGCTAACATTACTCTTTGATGCCTGAAATATCATGAAATAAAATGTGTTGTCTTTTCTTTGGGTGAGTTGCAAAGCTGCCTCCTCTAATATTGTATTGTGAAACTTATTCCTGACCAAAAATTTCTTCTTCTTAAAGTTTACCTTTGCATTATAATGCTCTCACAATGAAATAGATGAGAGGGTGATCCATACTTGTGAGATATGAAGGTAAAGGAAATGAGGTTCAACAACAACTTTTCATCATTAAAGCAAATATAATATTATTTATGAATTGAAAAAATCGTAAGTTTATAAAATGTATAAAATATTTACAATTCTTTTGCAATATTCTTGATAATATATAAGATTTTTAGTTACGAATGATGTCTCAGAATTCACTCCTGAAGTGTGACGTATCGCGCAATGACGTGGTATTGATGATGGAAGTGCATTCACACACTTCTTGCAATGACCACTTGGCTTCACGATGACCTCTAAAACCACATGTCCTTATGTTGAGGACATCATCAGGACGAAATTTTGTTTTTGCTGTAGAAATTGTACTGATTCCATTATAACAAGGCTTGAATTCTGCATGAGGCATAAACACAAAATCTCATCCTTCTGCAGAATCTCATCCTTTTGCAGAATTTAAGCCATTCAGATTAAATTCTGCAAAAGGATGAGATTTTGTAATTTGATCCTTTCGCAGAATTTAAGCCTTTCTATTTAGAAATCGGTATAAATTCTACGGTCAAAACAAGAAATCATCCTTTTACAAAATCTAAGCCATTTGGCTTAAATTCTGCAAAAGGATGAGATTTTGTAATTTAGTCCTTTTGCAGAATTTAAGCCTTTAGAAAATTTATTCCGTATTATATTGATCGTTCCAAATCTTTCAAATCTCATGCACAAATCAAATCAAACATCAGTGACCATCTAGCAACAACGTACATGGTGAATCAATAATTGCTGAAACAAGAATTGGTGAAAGATTTTAAAGAAATTGAATTGTTTGGTATGAATAGCTAGAGCTAAAGCACAATTGTGTCCACTGCAGACCCTTGCACACTTCTCACCCATGGTACCCCTGCAGTTGCACACCTCTCCTCTAGGTAGAGAGAGTAAGGAAATAAATTATTATATAATAATTTTACTAACTAAATTCACAGATTTTTGGTGTAAAAGTGAATATTGTATTCAAATCTAAAATTTAAGATGATCAGCTTTTCCCCTTACCTTCCCTCAGAGCCTGACATTTCATTTTGACAATGATGGATGTAATTTGATTTTCTAAGTTACAAAAGATTGGCTAGTTTGAAAGTTAGTTCTTTTCTAGTAAAATGATATTTCTAAAAGATCGTTTCTATATCTGAATAATGTTCACTATTTTCTTGACAATCAATTGCAATCTGTTGAGAACCGTATATTGTAATATAAAAATGTACAGAATTCTATTGGTTGGCTTAAGATTGTATCCATTCATTTCTAGACCATCCCCAACAATTACTGTTTCCAATTCAAACCAAATTTCTTATGATACCTTTTAGCTAAAAATCAGTTTTCCTGGTGCTCCCTAATCCTGTCCTAATTCTTTGATATCTTACTGAAATATTTCATGAATCTGAAAAAATGTGATACCGTTGAGGTAGCAATTCAAGAATAGAGACTAGTACAAAAGCTTCTTCCTTTATTGTGCTGCATTTGCAGTGGCCTTTTATAGATATCTGATTTGATGTGACTGTCATTTTCTATGACATAATGATGGACACTTACATGAGGGGTTATTTTTGCTGATTATATCACTGCCTACTAAAAATGAGCAAAATTCAATAAGTCAAAGTGGTAAAAATGCCTTTAAAAGCTAATAGAGTGTATTTGACCACTGAGGAACCCAGTTTAGTAAATGATGGAATTGGAATAACTGCAATTAACTGGAACTCTATGTTGTCAGATTCTCTTTTCATTTTTGTATTCACTTAATTCATGTTCATGTTTATGAAACTCAGTTCAATATTTCAGAAATTTCTTCCTATTATCAACCCATCTTGGCAAGAGCAATACCCCTCATAGCTTGACAACCAACTTGCCATCTCCTCACACAAGCTGAATGACATGTGATCATCAAAGAAATTTCAGATGGGTGAATTTTCATGTTTCTGATACTGCCACCCCAAAAATGATGAGCTTCATAAGAATGGTGACAGAGAAATAGCATAGTCATAAAAAGCAACAAAAGTAGATGCTCCAGAAAATTAAGTCACAGAACATTTGATGCCATAACAGGTGGG
>JALLPD010000144.1:0-20499 GCA_036940065.1 Cyclotella cf. meneghiniana
ATGATAAAACAAGAGGACTGCTGATTAACAGTCCTCATTTGTAATCATTAGAACTTAACTCATAATTTCTTTTTTATCACTGAAGTAACCCGTTTACTTAGCATTATCTACTTAATCATTTTTCTATGAAACAGCTTATGTCATCTTCTGGGTGGGTCTGCAATGCAATACATCTGTGTGCAACCAATTGATTGTGCATTCTATTACTCATGCATGCAATTGTGGATTGATGAAAATGGTCGAGCAGTGCAATCAATCATGCAGGCTCAATGGATCTGCATGACCATGCTTGGAACTGGAGAGGAGGTGGCACAGTCACAGCAACGTATCATCTGACAAGAGTGGAATTCTCGCCATTGTACCATGTATCACTGCACAAAATTGAATAGATGGACAAGGATTTGAAATTATGAAAGCCACAGTGGTGGCCATGATGTATACATCCATGACATTAAAAAGGATGCGATACTTGACATCAGAGAAGATGTTAGAATATGTGTAGTCATCAAACAGGATTTTGCGGGACATGGTGTTTTGTCTTGTTCTTGTTCCTGATTCTTTTATGGCAAAACATGAGAAAATTTTTAAGAGAAAAATAGCTGTCATCAATCCTGAGCCATTCAGTTTTATGGCCATGGCTTAATTGGGTATCCTTTGGATCTGTGTGTATGTAAGTAGTAAAAATTGGTAGGGAACAATGCCATAGAGTTTGTCTATATGTGATCTCTGTTATCAAAGTATTCACAGAAAAATAGAAAACATTCAATCAACCAGTTCATTCATTTATAAGCAGATTAGGACATGAATGAGCATAGCACATGCATTTTGATTTTTATGTCGACAATGCAAGAGGATGAAAAGGTCATAGCAGAATGCTTTTATGGTACAAAATGCAATTTTTAATTTTCATTTTTCACTAACAATTAAATCAATGATTACCACACTTATCTACCACTTTCAATCCAATGTTGAAAGTTCATCTACCCACTTGTCCAAGTTCCTCCCCTCTGCTCATCATAATTTGTTGGTTGTTACATTACAGTCAAACAATGTTTAAAAACAATGTTTAATTCATATTCAGATATTGTTCATACCATCAAAATGTGATACAATAAAAAAATATCTTGGGATGATAATATAACCTGTGACCTCACTGTGACATAAACGAATGGGGCAAACAAAAAATTATAGACATCCAAGTCAATGATGCTGGAAGGTCTAGGACCACAACAGAAAAATCTAAATTTGATCAATTTGTACTCATACAGTAATCTTAACAAAGTTTGTGACATCATGAACTGGCAGATCGATGATCAATAGTGTCTTGCACTTCCCTTGAGATTTTCAAACATTCCAAAACATAATACTCAAATACTAATCACAAAACCTGTCTAAGACCCTTCCTTGATCATGACTTGGATTTCTCCCTTCCTCTTTTCATCTTTCTTGCTTCTAAGTGCTCTTTTGCCTGCATAGTAGGAGTCTCAACCAAGTGTGCTTGCAACATGCGTGCAATACAAACTCAATGGACATTACCACACCATCTTTGTTTCCATTTGCTTCATTCTTGTTTTTGCTGCTTTCCTAACATGTAGGCCATTTTTCTGCATTCTCCCCTTTCTCCCAACAGACTTTTGCCTTGTGACTCAGTATTCCAGCAACTACTGCCCTTCTCTAGATAGTCACATGATTTATGACCTTGCTTGCCACAATGAAGACACTTGCCTTAAAATGATGATGATTTAACCTCAGTTTTCTCCTTGTCATTTATTACAAGCTGAACTCAATTTGTCCCCAGCCACTTGCATGATTCCATTAAATGTTGGTTCTCCTAATTTTGCTGCATTTTTATACACTGCAATTATTACATCAGCATATTCAGATCAGGCAAAGCAACCAATGACTGATACACTAAGTCAAACTCTTCAATCATGAACCGTCCTTCAATAAACAAACTTCTCATTCTAATTAATCTGCTTCCCAAGCCTTTTGGTTCTCCACAATCCTTCATACTTATTTGGCATAATATTTTCTTCATACCAGCCTCAATCATTGTCCCAGCAAGAATAAAATTAGTACACAGCTCCTTAAGTGACAGGCATGTGATCTTATAAGAAAATTCAAAAGACTTTACTGTTGATACACAATATCTATGATGAATTAATGTCAGTCCCAAAATGATGTATTCTATTACCTCATGATTCTTTCCCGTTACATTTAAAATTTCAGCCTCCATTCATTACTTGGATCTAGTCCCAATAAATCATCTTGATTCCACAATGTATTCAACACATACTGCATTTTCTTCCCATGTATTGCCACTACAATCAGTAGCCAAAATAAGGCATTGGTTGCATCATTTCATGCCAAATAGTCATTCAACTCATTTTTCTTCACTTTAGGCACCATGTGCATGATATCATTGCTTGTGTGATGTTCCATCTTGCTTTCTTTGGCAATTACCTCTTCAATACCTCTTCAACAGTAGTTCCACACAAGTTTGCCATAAATCATAAATTTGTCACTCATTTCACTCTACATTTATACTTTCTCTTTTTGGTTGCAAAGCAACTTCCAAACTTTACAACTTGCTTTTCCCCTCACACTCATTTGTTGCAAAGAGACTTTCAAACTCTACCACTTTCTTGCTTGAAGGGACTTCTGGCTCCTTGCAACTCTTTTCAATCTTGGTTGAATGGATTCTTACTTCTGCAAATCACACTTTCTTAATGTGATTCTGTCTTTCAAGAGCTACACCTGTTCTGGGTTCTATCTTTCAAGATCTTAGAAAAAAATTGTATGCACACATACACTTTAAGGCACAGGAATTCCATCTACAGATGGCACCAAACAACAAAAAATTGAATCATCAATGAGTGAATGGAAGTGATCTGGCTTCAAGTTGACAAACAAGGAGCAAAGAGTCAAAGAATTCATGGAATGGGCAACAACATGAGGAGAGAGGAGGGTCTCATTAAGTCTTGTTACATGTTGCAACAAAAGTGGTAAAAGTGAATGAATCACTTCATCATGCTGAATTATTGGATCTGCCATGATGTCATGGAATAGCGGGGACAGTGGTAAATTGCAGAACTCAGAAGGTAGAATACCTATGGGTAGTTCTGTAGAAAAGGTTATCCCAGAAAAATCTGTTTGGGCTTACGTGGGGTTTGTTGTTAATGTTGATCATCCTGGCATAGGGTAATTTCTTTCGGCCCAATATTTGTCTGCTCAGTCAACACCATAGTTGCTTGGTTGTTAACGTTGGATATTGTAAGGATTGTGATTACACACAAGCAAGGAGCTCACGCAACAGCTAAGCTGGCTGCAAATGACCATTTTTCTGAGTTGGGAATCACTGCAAATAACACTCATCATTTCTCATTGCTGTGTACAAGAATGTAACACCAACTCACAATTACAATGATGTGCACTGCACAAACAATCTTCACATAATATTTTCCTTTGTCTCTTCTATAAAGTGGTCACATCCAATTGCTCATTTCTCCCCCCCTTCTTATAAGTTTTCTTTGTCCATCCCACAGAATGTGTTCACCATCCATGACTTTACATCAGCCAGCACCAGATGCATTTGTATTCTATTATTTTTGTGAGCAACCCAAAACAATTATTATTGGGTAAATAGATTGGATAAATAGTGTATTCTTGTCTTACTTTCCAGTGGCATAGTTTTGTTGCTCTAATCTTGTTGTACTAGAAAAGTTCATCGAGAAACTTTTTCACCTCTCTCATTATTCTAATCTCTCAATATCATTCTCATGAAATTGCATCTATCCCATGATAATGAACACACAAAGAATTGATCATTGGAATAAAACTTGAACAAACACCCACCCATCCTGAAATAATATCAGGATGCCTCCAAACCACACCAAATTCCTTTAGAAACAACTCATGATTCAGTATGATAATTTGAGATAAAAGGGGGATAATCCAATATAAGTAGAATTCTAAGTAAGTAAATGGAAAAAGGCAAGTTGGCTTTTAGCATTAGCATTGTGCATTGCAAATGGATAGTAAATTTGAACCGTAATCATCAGCTATGACTTGTTTCTTTGATCTGCAATGACTAGGAACAATAACACTTGCTGTCTATGTCAAGGGATCCAGGATGGTGTTGGTAGTTATCAGTGTGTGGTATCATTATGGTCGCAATGAAGGTTCAATAATCATCCACATTACTGAAAGTAGGATGTCACAAGTATCTGGAGTTGGCGATTGTACAGATTCCCAACTAACGTACATACAAGTTTGGCGATAGAGCGGTTCTTATGGAGTATGGTAGATGAGCATTCGCGAACGAATAAAAAAGAACATAAAAAAGACCAACACATTATTTTGTTGACAACATGTTGTCGAATGCGCTATGGTTTTACAATACCTCTAGAGAAGAGACACCCCCGTAAACATAAAATTTTCTAGAGTTCGTATTGCGCCCTAGGCGAGATTAGTACTCCTACCTGGATTATGAATGTATTTAGAACCGGACATGTATGATCGATGCTGTCATCGACGGGGGTAGGGCTCTCAGCCCGTGAAGGTGTACGATACCATAGCAGACAAGTACAATACAATAAAGGCGGGCACTGACCTAGTCCCGCATGATGACCGTATTCTTATCCGACTCACTTCCTCTGTTGTTTGTCGTCTCTGGTTGTTCCCTTCCCTAGAGAGAGAGAAATGGAACTATAAACATGGTGTGCGAACGAAGCCAAGACGAGAGAAATGACGGGGCATGTCCATCGTTTGGATGACTGCACCAGTCCGGACGCCATAAAACAAAATAGCTGTTGAGACAAAATTGCCCATTCGGCGTTTAATTTCATTGTTGACTACAAGTTGGCACAGGGGATTTTCAGAAATTCATCATCTCTCAAAGCAAGTAAACGGAGCCAGCCGCAAGCCCCCCATCATCGTTATTGTACTTTCGCAGTAACCGCCGTTTCCAAAGCGAGACTCCGAGTTTCCAGAACTCGACTAAGAAGGACGTATTGAAAATACAGTTCACGTGGAAGACGGCGCCACGAAAAAGAGAGAAATACAAAATTAATCTCATTTTTTCCTTCCACAGCTGAACACTGTCATCATGATCGATAATTTGTCTTCAAACGAAGAGTACACAATATTTCCAGGTGTGTCGTCAGCCGTTGCCATTTCATCTTCGGAGGAAACAATTAACCTCCCAACGTCGTCCATCTCGCTGCCGCAAGACTTCTTGCTCCATTACGAAGGCGACGACCCAATATCCACTCACTTGGCTGCATTGTCAGCCACCCAAACGTCACGCCACCTATCGTCAATCTTGGACGAAACATGGTTTAACGTCCTCGCGCAAATATTATCAAACGCTCTCTTGTTCCTCCTCGTATTCGGAATGTCCGCCACCGTCGAAGTCCAGCATTTACGAGAACAAGTTCACAACAAATTCGCGATACTCACCGGTCTTTCCACGCAATTTATTTTCATGCCACTGTTGGGGTATCTCTCCGTTCTCTTGTTGACGGGTGATGGCGGATTGACCGAGCCCATGGCACTTAGTCTGCTTATTGTAACTGCGTCTCCCGGGGGGAGTTATTCGAACTGGTGGTGTAGTATGTTTAATGCCGATTTGGCGTTGAGTGTTACCATGACGGCGATTGGGACCGTGGTTAGTTCGATTATGCTGCCGGCGAATTTGATCCTGTATGTCAATGCTGCATTTGGATTTGGATCGAGGAAACAAGGAACCGACAGTGATGGAGGCGATGGAGGGAGTATTCTTGGCAACATCGATTGGCCGAGTCTCTTCATCAGTCTTGCAGTTGTTATTGTCGCCATAGGTTTGGGACTCTGTGCCTCGTTCAAAGTCTCTAGTCACCGCTTCAATCGGTTTGCAAATAGATTAGGCTCTCTCTCAGGAGTTTTGCTCATCATCTTCTCGGCGATATTGTCATCATTGTCAAACAGTAAAAACGCACAAATTTGGGGGCAGCCTTGGTCGTTTTACGTGGGAGTATCTCTGCCCTGTGTCGCAGGCCTGTTCATTGCAACAATATTTGCATGCATTGCCAGGTTGAAGCGTCCAGAAGTGGTTTCTGTAGGTGTTGAATGTTGCTATCAAAATGTTGGGATTGCTACATCAGCGGCCGTTTCAATGTTTTCTGATCCTGTTGAACGCGGGCAAGCGTTATGCGTTCCGTTATTTTATGGTGTCATGGAAGCCGTTGTGCTGGGTGTTTATTGCATTGTCGCTTGGAAGTGTGGATGGACCAAGGCTCCAAGAGACGACAAATTCTGGGTCATGATCATGACGACATACGAGGTTGAGGATGACGTCATTCAAATCCAATTAGATGAAGAAGATCAAAGAAGTATTCGTCGACACAATAGTGAAGCTTCAGAAAGTGAGGATAATGATGAACAGCAAGCACCTCAATTGGGAACTCGATTCGGCACCTCCGAGAAAAAGAAGGAAACCAGAAGTGGTTGGTGGTCCGTGTTCAAACAAAGAAGGAAGCGCACAAAAAGTCAAGAGACAGCACTAGAGATCGAATCGGTTGCACAACCACCAATTGAATCCCCGATTAAACGAATATCTGTGATAGCAGCTGATTTGATCAAAGATGGATTAGACTCGATCACAGAAGACGGAGGATTCGCGACCCCCGGGATGTTGGTATCTTTCAATAATATTGAAGACAATGTAGAATATTCAAGGTGCAGATTGCATTCTGACGATTCAGTTCTCGCATCAATCACGACTGCACCCGTTTCAGGTACTCATTAACAAGAGGCAAATGCATCTGCCTCTAACAGCGAACATATCGTGACATAATTGATAGTAGTCCATTAATTATAACCATAGAATTCAATTTATATCCTTGGTTGTATCTCCATCCAATGCAGCTTCGCGCTTGGCTTTCTTTTTGGCCTCCTTAGTTGCCTTCCGCTTTTGCTTTCTTATCGCGGCCTTTTCTTCGTAACCCGGTTTTTTCCTTGCAGCTTCTAGCAGTCTTTCCCGAATGTTGGCTACCTTTTCTGCACTTTCACGTCCATTAATCCAAGTCTGTTGTATGTACAGGTCACGATTGTTGTTGTCATACTCTTTAATTTTTTCCATGGTCACTGTACGTCGACCTAACTCTGTCTGAAGGGGCTGGTAACATACGGAAACGAGTCTCAAACATTCATGCCTCGGCAAATCTATGTTTTCATCAAAGTCTAACATTGACGGTATCACGTAAACCAATCTTCCGCCCATCACCAACGTCATTGCAGATACATTCAATAAATCTGCCATAACATCTGACACAGCATACGGCTTCGTTTGTGCCACGTGATCATATCTATGCTCATCCAATATTGGTCGCACTTCTTCTCTTCTTGAGCCCGTCTTTTTCGCACCAGCCCTTATACCATAAGGCGGGTCTGTTACAATGGCATCAAACATTGGCAAATGTTGCCTGAAATGTCGATGATATCTTCAAGAAACACGGATATTCTTTCGTCAGTCAAAATCTTAGAGGAGGTATTTTCGAAAAAAGAGTACTTACATGGAATTGTCGCATCGTACCAGCTCTGGCGGAGGAAGACCATATTGCTTGAAGTTAGATTCGATGTTTTCGGTTTTACTTCGGCCCCTCAATACACGTAAGTCGATATCAGTTCCAAATGCATAAGCGCCGCGTAATGCAGTTGTTAATAAGATCGACCCAGTCCCAACAAATGGATCAAAAGCCTGAGGATAGGAAAAGCCTCTTCAGTAACTCTGATGCCAATCAATGGAGTATGGGAGAAAGACACACTATTACTCACGAATGATCCTTCCTTTACTATAGCCAAATTTGTCATGATCAAGCTTAATTCTGAATCCATGCTCGTGGGCCCAAGATACAAACGTTTCTTCAAGCTATACTTCTCCAATCGATTCGACCCTCTCCAGTTCCTGCCTAAAGTTGCGCTCCCGAGGATTCTTCCAAAATAACATCCCAGGGGGGGCCTTGCATCATTCTCTGGAATAATTTCTCTCTTCTCCGAGTGCCTGGGGTACACTGCTCCTCCGGCTTCGTCTAATTCTACTTCCCGTATAAACAGATATTCATCGTCAGGATTTTCCATTTGTACTGGGCCAGGAAAAGTTAGAAATGCGAATTTGGATCGCATGTCACTTTGTTCTTCTCTATTGAAGGTAGATCCGAGTGTGTGTATTGTAATCTTCCACGATCGACTTTCGAAACTTTTCTTAACCGTGGAGTTGTTGGATAAAGATAGGTGCTTTCCCTCTTTGTGTCTTTGAAGTGCAGTACCTAATTGGATTGTTTTCGCGCAGTCGTCGATTTGCAGACCATAGCCCCACAGCTCAACAACACTTCTGATGAGGGTGCATCTAGCAAGGGATATAACTAAATTTACGCATGTTTCGCTCTCAGGTCTCGATTTTGAATCATCACATACGGAGAACTTAGATCCAATAGAATCCCAAGAAAATGACAAAATCCTAAAGGGGCGTTTGGATTGTGGCACGCGATTTGTCGATGTGGTCGATCCATCGGCATCGTTTGGTAATGGAAGGAACCGACAGTCTGTCCCAATCTCGATACCATGCATTTTGAGCACCGCGAGAAGCTCGGCATCATGAAAGTCTATATGTTTGTGAACGAATTCAACCAAGAGGAGGTAATCCTCTCCGCGGGTTGACGCCATTTCGGAAACACTGCAACATACAACGATACAGAAGGGATAGTAAGTATAGAACATTCATACAGCAATCAAACATGACTATGCAATAAGACGCGGGCATGTGTCGATGGCAACCACAACTTTTTCCTACATGTTTTACAATGCACATAGTTATTGTAATACATGGAATCGTCAGGAATACTTACATCGTACAGGACGAAGGGCTCTCGAAACAAGAAGCGATAGCAGGACGATGATGCTAAGCTGTCAACAATGGGGTCGGGATCATTGTTTGGGGAATGAATGCATGATGATGGCATGCCTTGACGGGCTGTACGGGTGTGCATGGTGTTTGTTGTCGGAGGGAAAGGTAGGTATCGTACAATTCTAGTACAATTCTGGTACAATTCTGGTACAATTCTGGTACAATCTGGTACAATTCTGGTATTGTACATTACAATACAACAACAGGGTGGCGGGGCGGCGAAAAAGGCGGGAACCAGTGAATTTCATTGCCTCCCTTTTGATCAAAGTCTGCTTTTTGCTTCTCGTTTGTCTAAAAGATCGTAAACAATACATTTGCATCGAATGAAATCAAACGAAATAATGCGAAATGCACCAGCCATGACCATCACAGTAACTCAGGATGTACAAGGCCGGCCTTGGGTCTGGGAGTGAGTCGTTTGGTGCGGTTATTTGTGTCATTGGAGGGAAGATTGGCATCGATCATTGTTCTTGTGCTTGAATCCTCGTATAGATTATAGTGCTATCCATTTTATGTAATGCCAGCATACAACATGGATGTTTATCGGGAGTCTATGGGAATTGAAACTGAGGTAGAATGAGTCCTACTGCTGTGATTTTATGGATATGTAACTAGTTGAGGCCAAACCCCAAGTATCTTGTCATCAACATAGGCACTATACAATCGCTGCAAATGATACAACGGATTCATACCATTCAAATCGTACAGTGACTTCTGCATCACATCTCTACGTTGTCGAATTATGTTCCTCTTTTTCATATTGTTCTCGCGCATCTGTTTCATCCACATCTTCTTGTTCCGGTTCTTCATTTTCATCCATATCATCTTTGTCAAACCCATCGCAGTCGTCATCGTAATCCATGTCAATAAAGTCATCAGAATCATATTCTTCCTCCTCGAGCATGACAGGATTCTTGAATCGAACAGTGATGCAGGCATTCTCCGATGCCGGCTTCTCAACGGTATACTCGGTGACACCCAATACAGCGCACCAACGTCGAATGATATTGCACTCAGTGTCCCAATGATCATGTAGGTAATCAAGGTTAGTATATGACACCCAGGCATTGTAGGCCGCTGGGTCTTCATAATTCATACCATTGAGGAAGAATTTAAAGAATGTGATTCCACGCTCGCGAACATGAAAGTCACGACAGTTTTCGTAGGAATCGGTGCATCTTCCGCAACAGTTTGAGAATGCGACGATGCCCTCTCTCTTGAATACCAATTCAAGACTTCTCTGCAGCCGCCGGTTCACTCCGACGGGTTTGAAACAGGAAGTTCGAGCGCGTCGCAATAGAATCTTCCATCCACCTCCCCCGATGTGTGGGCATACCTTGGATTCTTCACACAGATCGTAGATGCGTAGGATATCGGGCTCTTGCATAGCACATAGATTGCGCCAGATGCTGCAGGACGTCTTGGGGTTCACGTTGATTACGTGATTCCAATGACCGCCCGTGGCTGAAGCGGCGGGCACTTCCTTCGTGTGGGATATCGCATAATGAAGTATATAGGAGAGTAGGTCGGCGTTGCCTAGGACGGAGATGACTGTGTCGCTCATTGCTTTTGTCGGGAAGATGAAAGATGGGATATCCTCGGTCAAGTTTGTTGTCGATTCTGACGGTGCTGCGGCGCCAACCAATGCTTTTGAAATAAAATTATCGCCAGATCTTGTGGCAAGATTTTTACCTTTCACGCTCAAATAAATACTTTCCTTGGGTCAATAAAAAAAATGTTCATGAGAAGGTCCCTGTCCTGACAAATTCTGGTGCAGGCTACCGCATGAGATCCTCCTCTAGGCGCCTCTATTTTGTGCCCATCTAACCTAACACACCATCTCGGCGTGAACACACCACACTCGCACTCATCTAGTTCGCACTTTTGTATCGTGCCTCCCCGCAATGAAGCTACGATCGATCAACGCATCCATGGCTTTCTTAATTAGCGCATCATCGCTGCACAACGCATCAAAGGCAGCGACAGCTAGTGCACACAAGCTCGGATGCGGAACGCGAACATTTTGTCGTCGTTCTCGTTCATGTTTTGTACATGATTCCACACCATTTGGGCATAAGATTAGAACTGTGAAGCCCTGGAGATCAAGGACGGTAAGATATGACTCGTTCTCTATTCAAAGAAGCCAACGGATAGCTTTGTCGGCTGCTCCTTCCGGTGCAAATCGTGATAGTCAAGTCGAGAACACATCATCTCGCAGCAGCAGCAGCAGTAACAGGACGGCAAGTCCAATTTCAACACGACGTGTGGATGATTATGACAGTGCAATCTTTGCTCCGTCTTTGACAAAAGGAAGCGACAATTCTCACGATATGACCGGTGACGGTTACGGCTTCTTTAATTCGGATTATTATTCTGATCAGGCGCCTGACAATTCATCTATTCCAAATCGATTGAAAGATCAGACAAACAATCAACAACAGAAAGTTACAACTGAGTCCGCCGATGTTGCTGCTTTCAGGGCACGCTATCAATTTCTCTTTAATCCTCGTAGAGGAAGGCCTCCGCCAATGTCTGTTTATAATGATGACGATTTTTTCCAATCGAACTACAACTGGTTCGACGATGATAATGGAAAAGCAGGTTCTAAAGAGACTCACAAAAATGATTCCTCGGAAGGAGGCAGTACTGTTCTAACTACGGTAGGTATTCTTGAGAAAGAGAGAGCATCAACTTCCGAAGGTTGGTCGGAAGGGGGCACCATTGTTAAAAGAAGCGCGAGGATTCTCCAGTCACAGAAATCATCAACTCTTCATCCAGTCTCGTCATCGTCATCTACACCAACGTCTTCTTCTAGTACTGCATCTGGAGTTGTTCGAACGAATGCACGGATTCTGCCAAACACAACGAACAATAGTGAGCATCCTACTGCGTTGTTGTCTCAAACTCCAGCGACGAATAAAACTGAGAAAAAAGAAAACTTTAATGTGGGTGAAATATCTCATCGAACATTCTTGTCACGTAATTTCGTACCGTCATTCATGGAGCCTGAAAAAACTAAAGCCATGATTTACGACAGCGATGAATCGGAAAGAATTAGTGGGGAGCGTCTGACCCCGAGCATGCCGGAAGCATCCAATGGGAGCAGCAGCACACCTTATTCAACAACGCTATTATATCAGATCCAACATCTCACTTCTCAGATATATCAACTCAACAACGGGGTAGAATTCAACATTGACAGCCCCAAGCAAGTCTCACGAGTCCTGTTCGGAGAAGATGGCATTTCAACAAGCAAAGACGCACTGGAGGCTTTGGCTAGCGGGGGTAACCGAATGGCTGCTTGTATATTCAAATATCGAAAGACTTTGAGAGAATACAAAAGAGAGATAAAGAGAACGGAGCAAATGGAAAAGGGTGATCGAAAAAACGACTATTATGGAAACTTGGCTCGCAAGGCTGTGGCGAGTAGCTCGACTGACGTAGAGCAAGATGAGACAGTAGACAATCGTCCGCACCGTGAGCCTCTTCTACTCATTGACGCATCCGCCTACATCTTTCGTGCATACCATGCCATTCCTCCTCTTCACCATTCCGATGGCACGCCTACAGGAGCCCTACACGGAGTTTGTCGAATGCTACAAAACTTGTTGCTGAACCGCCTGTTAAGAGGAGACCGTCCGCGTGTAGTCCTTGTGTTTGATTCCAAGGGAGCTAATTTTCGACACGATCTCTATCCCGAGTATAAGGCCAACCGTGGTCCATGCCCAGACGATTTGGTGCCTCAATTTGAACTCGTACGGGAGGCGGCAGAAGCATTTGGTGTAGTCCAAGTGGAGGCGGAAGGTTATGAGGCAGACGATGTCATTGCAACGTTGACACTACGAGCTCTTGAAGAAGGGGTGGATGTGGATATTTTATCCGGCGATAAGGATTTGATGCAACTGATTACGCCTCCGTGAGTGCTCGATGACACTTGGAGAAATATTCGATCATTATTGAAAAGAAAAATCTCACTTTGATCGTGTGCTTCTTTATCAGTGACAAGCAACCTTCTGTCCACATGATTGATCCAATGCACTTTGATCGTGTATCCCACGATGATGTAATTAAAAAGTGGGGTGTTCCATCCGAAAAATTGGGAGATGTATTAGCACTGGCAGGCGATGCATCTGATAACATTCCTGGTGCACCGGGTATTGGTCCGAAAATAGCAGCTAGCTTAATTGACGAATATGGATGTTTAGATAATTTAATAAAGCAAGCTGACAGTATCAAGCAGAAGAAGAGGAAAGAAAGTTTGGTTGAAAATGCCGACAAGGTGAGATGACATACCCATTATTATTTGCAATGTAGTATACACCCCAGAAATCATATTCTTCTTCTGCTTGTAGATACTCTTATATCGCAAGTTGGTGACCCTTGATGACACGATACCAACTGACAAAATGACATTACCTCCTTCTTTTAAAAGTTTGAGCGATTTTCGCATGTCTACATTTGATCCAAATAAGTAAGTTTTGAAAGTGATACTTCTACTGTTATGTCATGGCATTGGCCCATTAACATTTGTACCAGATTGATTGACTTTTATACTCGCCTCGAGTTAAACGCCTGCAAACGCCAATTGCAAAATAGACTGCGTTCGAGCTGGATTGAGTATAAATCTCCTCCGAATCGAGAGGAGTACGAAGGAGTACCCTTTTGATCGGAGGTCTGTGTGTTGCCCTGGAGCAGGTCATGAGCGTCGTCAGTTCAGTCGTGAACGGAATCCTGTGGGGCGGCATCTTGCCCTTGAAGGATTGGTATCGACCTTCCGCTTTTATGTTGAAAGATATGGTTTGTATAAAACATTTTAGAACTGAAGGACTACTTTCTCGTAAATATTATGTTTTTAAAGGTAAATCTTTCTTTTCAAGCTGACACCCTTGTTATGCGCCATCATAATTTTTTCATCCCAGCTCGTCCGAGCCCCCCCCCGCTCAATCAGATCAAGATCATCATTCTCATAGTCTTGCGGCAGATTTCTTGCCGGGACGACGAGAAGATCGAGCCCACGATCGTCGACCAAAGGAACGAGAGGCGCCGCCTGCTTTTTCCTGTAGTAGCAAGAAATCTTGTGGAAGTTATCACGGTCTAAAATTTAAGATTCTCAAACATCATGACATCCTACGACACGGCCATCCCAACCGCCACCGTGATCAACCTTCCCCCCGAACAGCAGCACCAACACACCACCCCTCCCCTCCGCAAATACCGCGGAGGATTCCACAGCAGCATCTGCTCTATCTTTTCCGATCCCGGCCGACGCACGGACTGCTGTGCGGTAGCCTGCTGCGGAGTCCTCGCCAGCGATCGGACGCGCTACCTCTTGAATGGGACGCGTCCTCCCCCGCTCTGGAGAAGGTTGGGGATGTACTTGGTCATCCCTGCGTTGTTTATCGCGGCCATGAATTATTTCGCCGTCGAGGTTCCTGCCCCGAAGACCCAAGCGTACGATGATCAACAACCCGATCAAGGTCCCACGAAAGTCGCGCCGCTTCCGTTGACGTTGTCGTTTTATGCCTACCTCGTCATTTTGGGGGTGTATTCGCGATACCAACGACGATCGATGCGGGTGGAGATTGTGAAAAAGTTGTACGAGGAGAGGGTAGCTGCACGAGGAGAAAACGTTGATTCCAACCAGTTACGGTTGTTTTTGGAGCGCAGTCGTTATGACACGAGTACTCCTCATCGATCTTGTTGGTGTTATGCCATTGACGATATCTTTTTTGAAGACGAAGTGCCGGCACCTGTTGTTAACGGGCGGGATGATGTCTTGGACATTGACGGAGATTTTTGCACTCGATTGTGGTCTTGTTTGGCGAATACGTTTTGGGCTTCATGCTGTGGATGTTGGTGTCAATGTTGCAGTATTTGTGCGGTGGCACAAGAGGAGAGGGAAGTGAATAGATTGACTGGGAATGAGGATTACACAATGGACTATGTTACCTTTCAGGTGAGCTCGCATCATAAGACTGTTGTCTGCCCCATATAGTTGCTTTCCCATTGCTCAATCTGTCTTCGCGGCAATTTGTCTTCGACGGCGCAAATGTAGCCCTATTCTGAATACTACCCTGCCATTCAAAACCTCCGGGACAATCAGATAACCAGCCTATGGAAGCACATGACTGCATTATCCGAACTGTCTGTCAAGCTGCTCAAAAGCCTAGTGGCTGTTTTGGCGGTGCTTTTTATATTTGCTCTCTCCAACATCGATGAAAACTTTTCTTGGGGTAACATGATTGTGCTTCTTCTGACTTTTGGCCAGGCATTCTTCATAGAGTACCTTGTTCATTGGAGGTGGTGCAAGTTCGATCTTTCGTTTGATTCAGTGGTCAAATATTTTGCGTGTGGTTTTTTGTTAACAACGCCGATGGCTATTGTATTCGAGGCAATCATTTCTACCCTGGCTTCGCTGCTTGCTATTTTTGTGTTGGTTATTGTCGTCGGAGAAGACGATTCGATTACAAAAGAATTCCAAGTAGATCCGAAGCAAGCTATGAAAGACTTTGCCATGAAGTACCAAGGCATCTTCGTCGTCTATGTATTTGTCAACTCCTTTATTGTGGCCGCCGTTGTTGAAGAAATGGTTAAATACTTTGGATACTGGATGGTGGTTGTTCCAGATCTGCTGCCTGACAGTAGATCTAATTCTGCATCCCTCGCCACTCCCTACAATAGCAACGGAAACGAAGACGAAAATTCGAGACCATTAAAAAGTGCCAGGTCTACAGGCGCGGGAATCACTGTGGCTATGGTTTCTGTTGCTCTTGGTTTTGGTATGTAGCAAGGTATCAGTTTGTGTGCACACTAAAAAACTGACTCTGCTGATGCAATCACTGCCCTGTTCTACACAGCGTGCTGTGAAAATTTGATATATATATTTGTATATTCTCCCCCATCTTTAGGTGTTGGTAAGTGGTATTCATCCATGTTAAATGTCTCGAGTCGTTTCTCACCCTATTTGTATACATGCCTGTGTCCCAATCCAGAAATCACTACTCTCGTTGCAAGATCTTTCTTTCCAGTTCATCCCCTTTGCGCTGCGATTCAGAGCATTGGTGTCTGCAAACGAGATATAGAGGGTAATAAGAACTATGGAATTGGTCGAGTTATTTCTCCAGCTGTCCTGCTGCATGGTTCGTTTGATTTCGTGCTACTGCTTGCAGCATTTTATAACTCGTTGAAAAAAGTCGAAGAAGGCGACAACGGGAATGAAAGTGGCGAAGAATCAAGTAGTGTTCCAGCAGATGAACAGGATTTCGCATCTGAACTTCCATCATTGATTTCTGGTCTCGTCTTTGTGATTCTCGGCTGCATTTATTATGCTTGTGCGTCAAGAGCGCAAAACCAACGTTTGATTGCAATGGACAATGCTGCCAGGGACCAAAACTCACTCTTAGTATGACTAACTAACAGGTGAAAAGACATGTAATAACTAATTTGGAACGTTTTAAGGAGATTAACAACAGTTTCTAGATAGAGACATATACTTTGACTTGCTTCCACAACAAAGGCTGCAACACCTCCAAATTTCAAATGAGAGATTGCAGTGCCAGTTTCAACTTTTGCTTCAAGTCATCATCCACTTTGCTATCATCAGATGACGCCTGGCCAAACACACGAGTCAATTCCACCTTGTTTGCACCGATCTCAGCATTATTCGCCTGAAGCAGACTCAAGAGACAATTGTACACAGTTTCATTCTCGGTCATGTCATTCTTCAGAGGCATGGCTTTAAGAACGACAGGAAGCACTTGGCCTAATGGTACATGTGAAGGTGATGTCATTATCATCCGTGCAACTGCAGCACAAGCATTATCTACACATGCTGCAGCAGTATCGCTTTGAGTACCATCAATGCTGAAAAGATGACTCAAAGCTTGCAATATGGCAGGGTATTGTGGAGTCGTAGCTTCTCCGAGACCTTCACAGCAAACTCCAATGCAAAATGCAGCATTGCGCTTCACACTGTCATCCGAGTCAGCAAGACCAGCCATGGCAGCAGGATAAAACACATTTTGCCAATGATCTGCAATTCCATTTCCAAGCTCTTGAGCAAGCTCCCCGAGACATCCGATAGCCATGGATCGATCAGAGGGAGGGCGAGAAGACTTGGCATATCCGCAGATTGCGGGTAGGAATTGCGGGAGATATTGGACAAAGTGATGTCCCATCACACGCCCAAAGCATCCAATAAGATCACACACGGATGTCATGAAGGAGTCGTGGTCGTCATCTTCTTCGCCAAACTCTTCCCCAAAGTCTTCTTGCTGTTGACAAGGCGCCTGTTTCGTTAGGATCAAATGGGTGTTCTCCAAACAACTGTTTGCAACGACTGCAAGAGCATGTGGACCACAGAGCTCGAGGACACTTTGGATCCCCTCACAGGCCTTTCCAACAACACCCTTGTCATCATCTTGCATAAGATTCACAAGCTGACCAAGAACAGCATTGACAACTGCAGTTGTGGGAGGGCTCAATGGACTGGCTCCAGAAATGTCCCCCTTCTCCCACGATATCTCTCCACCATGCTCCTTGGCAACACAGGACACCACCAATGAAGGCATTGCATCTGCACACTCTGTTTTGATGAGAGGGTGCCAGTTGTCCGCGGCTGAAATCAGAGCAGTCATAGTTTCCTCCAGGTACGGGAAAAATGCAGCACCAGTATGAGCTGCCATTTCTCCGATTGCAGTAATGGCTCCTTTCTTGGATTCCAAGAGGGCAGTGCGAATATGCATGACAAGATTGGCCCCTTCTTCTTCGTCGTCTGAATCGTCCAGGGCATTAAATTCGCCCCCCTGTGAACAACGACGCCACAGTTCGACATTAAAAGAAATTTCAATTCTTCAGAAAAATAAAAGGTTCGTTGATCCTCACCTGTTCATCATCCGCAGGTTCGTAACGCCCTTCATCCTGATTGATGA
This sequence comes from Cyclotella cf. meneghiniana, assembly GCA_036940065.1. NCBI lineage: Eukaryota > Bacillariophyta > Thalassiosirophyceae > Thalassiosirales > Thalassiosiraceae > Cyclotella > Cyclotella cf. meneghiniana. Next base: position 17,875 of record JALLPD010000144.1, read on the forward strand.
CAGAAATGAGATGTGGAACCAACTCTGGCAAAGCTGGGGCGAACTCGTCTCCCATAACTTTTGCCAAGTTTGCAAAAGCAGCAAATGCAAACTCATGCAAATCCGTAGAATCAAAAGTCAACCCCTCACATGCACATTGCATTGTCCCAGTGAAGTAAGGACGAAAGTGTTCTTTGCCAACAGCAATCGCAATGTGCCCCATGCATTCCAAGGCACGTCCACGGAGAGAATACATCTTTTCTTCCTTGAGTTCCATGAGTTTGGACATGAGGGAAGCGACACCTGTAACGTATGGCGCAAATTCTTCCTCTGCGGCAACAGCAGTTGCCGCCATTGCCGCGACAGCCATTTCTTGCACACTCCTCTTTGTTGTTGCTTCGAGCATGGCTGCCAATTTTCTCACAAGTGGATCCAAAAGTGGGCGGACACCGTCAGGCTCCAACCTTTCACAAAACATCTCCAACACGTAACAAGATGTAGCCTGCACCGCCACAGTAGTGTCATCCAACAACGCAAATACAATGGGAAGAATCTGGGACGAATAGGACAAAACTTCTGGCTGGCAATGCTCACTGATCTGTCCTAAGGCAAAACATGCACATTCTCTAACTCTGGCATCTGAGTCTCCCGCCGCAAGAAATACGTGAGGCATGATCTGTGCAAGATTTTCTCTTAATGGCTCTGCACAACCCTCTGCAATGACACCCAAACATGCGATCCCAGCCTTGCGCTGATTAGGATTTCCACTGCCCAACCTGGCCACGCATCGCGACACCACAGGTTCGAAAATGTATTTCTTCGGGATTTCACAAGCCAACATATCCAAGGTTCCTTGAGCCATGCTGGTTTCAGTAGGTCCACCCTCATTGTCTGGGTCATAACCCTCTTGATCCTCAAAATCATCTTTCCATGCAGGATTACTCTCAAACAATGCCCCAGCTGCACTCCCATCACTGCTTTCTATCAAATTGAAAATCGTCTCCAAAACTCCATTCAATAATGTTGTATCCCTTCCCAAATGCTTTGGCCTTGATTCCGCCATAGTCGCCACCACCAATGCTGCCGAATCTCTCACCCCCATCTCCAAATTCGAGTCCGACATGCACAACTGACTAAACTGAATGATTGGGCCCATGTGTTGCCCCATGCTTTGCGAGGGCGAGTACGTTAAATCATACAACACATCCAAGGTAGTGCTCACCACCTCTTCATCGTGCCTTACCCGACAAGCCTCGGCGACAGTCAGCACCCCCGGAACCAACGGAGCAAAAATGTCAATATCGCTGCTCTCGTCAGCCAAGTAACTCATGAGCAGTCCCAAAGCCTTGACGGCCGCATTTTGCACCTTCGGGTCCGGATCGTTCAATGCACTCCCAAACAAATTCGCCAGTGTTTCGAACTGGGGTTTCAAATGCTCCGCCACCGTCTCGGTCATCTCTCCCAATAAAAGGAAAGCCAACTCCCTGGCCTCTGGGTGAGCATCCCCCGCGGCCGCGGCGACGAATCGGAACAATTCGGGCCATCCGGCTCCCCCCTGAGTCGAGTCGGAATCCGCCTCGGCTTCGATCTTGCAGACCGATGCAACGAGTGCCACGGCTCCGTTGCGGACGGGTCTGGAAGATTCGGTGGAAAGGATGGATAGGAGCTCGGTTTTGAGGGCGGCTTTGGTTGGGGCGTCGAACGTTTTAAGGTGGCCGGTTATGCGTTTGCGAAGGACTATGGTGGCTACGTGACGGATGGCTTCGTTCTGCAAGCGGGAAAGTAGAGAGACAAGAGATGGATCGAATGTATTAGACTTGGAATGGAATGAGCTTGAGCTGGGTCGTTTGTTGAACACATGGTATGTCCAATAGATGATGTGCATGCACCATACAACGTCTCGCTGAACCACGCAAGCAGCTCAAGGAAAAATGATCAAAACTCACCAGCGTATCCCTACCCTTTATCACCTCCACTAAGACAGGCACACACTCCGGCCTCTTCAACAAGGGCTTCAAAGCCACCTCCGCCTGACGAATGGCATTAGTGTCTGGATGGGTCAACGCCGCGAGTAGGTCGGCGATCGTGGTGGCGTCCGCTGAGAGGGCCATGATTGGTTGTTGGTTTATTTTCGATCGTTGGATGGAATTATAAATGAATTAGTCGATCTCGTTGTGGTGGGAGAGATGCAGAGTTTTCAACGCGATGTTGTTGCGGAAAATAATGAAAGGGATTGAATGGATGGTTCTTAGGTTCTGTGGCAACCAATGCGAGACATTCTCTCTCTGCTTTTCAGTAGGTACGTTTCATGCCAAGGCTTGCGCGCCATTTTCTTCCTCTCAAGAGAAACATTGTTTCACTCTTTACCCTAACTCATATTATGATGAGCTTGCGGTCCAGAGCTGATTGGGTTATGGGATGTAAGATACCAATTATTTTCGCGCGTGTACCATACCGTATTGTACCAAAGTACGTGTGGTATTGTATGATGTCATGATATAATATATATTTAGGCGAGAATGAATCTGTAGATGTTGTGGTACAAGTATGAATTCACTTTGAACCAATGAATGTCAGGTATCTTTGACCAATGGTTTGGCCTCAATATCTGCCCCCTGAGACCCGGCCAAGATTGCACAACCCTTT
>JALLPD010000145.1:0-20859 GCA_036940065.1 Cyclotella cf. meneghiniana
TGGTTCCAAATACCATAAGATAAAAGTCAACAACTGTCATTTCAAAAAACAGAGAATAACTGACATAAATAAAATGCACAACTGGTGCACATTGTCATTGCCACCATCAAGAGTCATAAAGGTGTGGACACCCCCCTTGAGGATACTCACCACAGATTAAACATGGATGCAGTCAAATTGAATCCTGACAGTCACTGGTCCACCAAGACAGACATTGACATAGGTACCTTGCAATGATCACAATCAACAACAAATGTGATTAGACATTGTTTACTTGCCGGTAGTTGATCCAAAGTGCAACTGTTCCCATGGATACATAGAGTTGGAGGTTAAGAAAAAAGGCACACAGTGATCAGACTTGGTTTAATATCCACATTTTACACTCCTTGTGACTATCAAAGTGCAGTTAAACACTCCACTTTCTTGCATTATGCACATATTTGGCATCCAGCGTAAGTCAACCAGAGCCCTCAAAAACAAAAACCCAAAAGTGAATAAATTACTATTGATCAGCATCAAACATGTCTGAAAGCCCCCTAGTCAGAGGTTGTTAGTACACATATATATCTGTAAGTCATACACATATTTTTAATAAGTAACTTGTCCATTTCACCAGTTTACTTACAGATATTATAATTGAACTTAAGTGTCGGAAGTAAAAATAAAAATTATAAGTTGTTAGATACAGTCATAGAAATCACTCATGATTAACATCAGTGATATGTAGTCATTTTTTACCTATCTTGCAAGTTTAATTAGTTCCAGTCTTATTATGTAAAGACTTAATGACCTTCAATTTTTTGTAGTCAATGTTTGGACAGAACTTACTAATATCTACTTTTCGAGTTAAGTGAATGATTGAGTGATGTGGCATCTGCCATTCCACCACTCTGCCGTCCACAATGTTATTTTATAATGTTACAAAATCATGTTTCTTGTCACTGCATAACTGCGATCAGCTATAACTCCCCTCCCGATAACACTTCACTTGATCGGATGCCTCTATTCCCTTGCCCCCACCCATTATTGCCAGAATGTACAAAAAATGGTGAGTTTGTTCCATTTTTCATGTACACATGTTTGTGTATGCATGCATTCATATATGTATACATGGCTATGTGTGTGTATGTGTATTTATACATAAGTGTATAAGTAAATATAATACCTCCAGCTCAGTCATTGTGCTCTAGTACTGCAATTTGCCAAAAAACATGACCATTATTCAATTTCTTCATAAACTTAAGCAAGACAAGTCTGGCTCTGGGTAGAAAAATATGTCTTACCCACTGCTTCCTTGGCTTCAATGTTTGATGTGAAGCACATGCAACAGGCAGGCAGTATCACAAGGATAAAAATATTCAGATCTCAAAATGAATTTTCATCCTTTATGTCCAATATGATTTTCATTACCTTGTTGTTCATTGTCTTTGGTGAAACCCAAAACACTCATTGATGGAAAATTTTACACATCGCACTCATCTGCTGGAAAAATCATTTTAGTATGATGAAAACAATATGATGAACATGCTTGTCCCTGTCGCTTGCAGCAATCCAATCTTCCAACAATTGGTAGGCATATTAGCTTGAGCAATGAACTGGGTGTAGAATCTGTGAGTCATTCCAGAACTAACACTCTGTGAAGCCTGCAATATTTGAGAAGAAAAATTAGCATGTCATATCAACATTAGGTTGATGACAGCCTTGTCTGAACATACAATTATGGTCAACGTGAATGTTTATCATCATGGAGAGGAAGAGTTCTCACGACCTTCTGCATATTCCGGATTTCATGAAAGATGCAAATCAACTTAACCTCCTCTCAGTTTCAGTTTCACAGACCATAAATTGCCATTACTTTTCCAATTAGGGTCCGTTTTTCAATGAAGCTTTCAGCCATCTTGGAGCAATTACTTGTATTCATGGTGCAGTCTGTAATTGCATCAGTGTGTTGAGACCCTATTCTCTAGCGGTCTTGGGCCCTCTGGAATTTCTGTCCCATCATGCTACTTCAGGGCTCATACCCAGCAAACAGCGCAGACCAATCATATTTCATTGCAAAAATACAATCTCAATGTCAGCATGCAATTGCGACATACAAATTTGTGCATCAATTATCGTAATGCATAAATTAGCTATGTAATTAGTAACATCTAAATTACACTCTTTTGCACACGTAGCTAATTATTCAACTAGCATTTGCTGACCCGTCAGCCTCCTCCCTCACCATGACCACTCCAGAAGAGGCGAAAGAGCTCTTCACACTTGCCGCTGCTCTGTTTGCCCCCATCACGGGCTTGCCAACTGACGGCGACATCAAACGCATCCATGAGGTCCTCACCAACCTCCTTCAATCCTTTGATGTACCCGGCGGTGCCAACAGCCTCTCAGGCCTCATGGATGCAGAGGCCAACATCATTGCAACCTACAGTCATCCATTCAACCGCCTCATTGTCCCCCTTGCAGCGTACAATCCAGCCATCAATGCATCAGCCTCGAATAACATCCGTGTCAAGGCTGAGCACACTTGGGCTGCCAAAGTCTCATTCCAGCATGTCATCCGGGCTATCAAGCAACACGGTCGCCTATTCTTCCTAGCCATCGTTGAAGAAAAATGGCATCTCCCTCTGAAGAGTGCCACAACCTTCTACAACAAGGTGATGCTCAGCAAAATGCTCGACCACCTTGCCACAAACAGTGACAGTCTTGATGCCTCTGACATAGTAACGCTCCAAGCCTCCATGCTTAGCTGGTGGTCCAAAGACCCACAAGTCCCAGAGTACATCAACAGACTAGAGGATGCCCAGAGAAAAAGCTCCCCATGCCTCTCTTCCCATCACCAATGCCTGGCTTGCTGCCATTGCCTCCTCCTCACTGCTTGCTGCAGGTAGCTTCCCCAAGCTTCAACCTGATCGGGACTCCAAACCAGCAGCCAACAAGACATGGGCAGTGTGGAAAACCTGGGCTTGTGCCTCACAACTCACCATTGAGTGAGAACAATGAGTTGCTGGCAACCGTGGTGACCTCTTTGGCAGCGCCAACTTCACTTCAGCCATCCATGGCATTACCACAACCCCTGGCCACTACTCCGGGTCTGCTACAACCCACACCACTCTCACTTCTGCATTCACTGAACAGCTCAAGAGTCATCTTGACAACATGGCTTTGGCTATCACCAATGAAAAAGCAGGTCTTGAGAACCTAGTCTCAACAAACGCCACCCTCTCCAACCTAACCTCCACGAAGCTCACCCACATTGAACAACTCCTCGCCAATGGCATCACAGCCTCCACCTCCATCTCCACACATCCCTCCAAAGCCAGCACAGACCGCCCCTCTTGCCCAACTCATAGCTGCCATCAAGGGAAAATGGTCACGCACCGGCTTCTGCTCCACCCATGGCTGGGATGTCGCCTCTGACCACAACAGCACCAACTGCTCTCACCAGCCAAAAGCCATGTCTCAACTGCCACCTGTGCCAATCCCTCTGGTCCTGGAGCCACAAGAAACAAAGGTTGGGATGACTTCCTCTTCCCCAAGTGATCGGGTGGGACTTCTTGTACTTTAACTCTAACAATTAAACCCTCCAGCTTAAAACACTGTGATTTAATCTTGTCACCTAACTTACCCAGATGCAATCCCAACTCTCCCGCCACAGAACCCCCATGGACCACAGTTGCCCACAACAACAAGACCCATACTTACCCTCTCACCCATGCATCACTCTCTGCCCCCAAATCACTAACACACCACAGGACCAGGTACGCTCCCCTCCTCTACCAACCCAAAGCCACCTCCCAAATCCCGCATCCTCACAACAGCTTCACTACAGCAATCATTGACTCTGTTGCCAGTGTCTTCTATCTCACTCCCTCTGCTCCAGTCACTAACATCAACTGGTCAGCCCCTTCAGTCCTCGTAACAGATGCCTCCGGTACCTACCACCAATCAGCAGCCCAGGCAGATATCTGTCTCACCCAACTCGCATCCTCAATGCCGAAATCATGCCCACCTTCCAACACAACCTAATAGGAGTTGGCAAACTCTGCGACCACAATTGCAAGGTAATCTCGACAATCACTCTGTCTCTGTCCTTTACAGAGATGGAACCAACCTCCTCCAAGGGTGGCAAGAAACCTCAGGTCCCAGACTCTGGCACTTTTCCCTCCTACCAGACTCCACCTCCACCAATCCACCCCCAACATGGACCACCGGCACTGAGGCAGCCTTCAATGCCCATGACCTCCCTAGCACTGCTGCCCTCATCCATTACCTCCATGCAGCTGCAGGCTTCCCAGTCAAATCCTCCTGGCTATCAGCCATCAAAACAGGAAACTTCTCCACCTGGCCCAGTCTCACATAGGCCACTGCTGCCAAATACTGCCCCTCCAGTGATGAAACCATAAAAGACCATCTCACCCAAACCCGCAAAGGACTTTGCTCCACCAAAACCAAGACAAAGCAACCATTCTCCTGTCCCAGCCCCCTACGCAACACTCAGCCCAACTCCAATGAGCTTCACATCTGGGTTGAGCCAATCAGCAAGCTCTACACTGATGACATGGGCCGTTTCCCATTCGTTCTCACAGCAGTAACCAATGCATCATGCTAGCTTACCACTGCAACACAAACACCATCCTCATTGAACCCTTCCAATTGTGCCACGACCGCCACCATATCCCAGCCAACAACAACATCATGTCTAGATTAAAAGTCAGATAACACATTGTCGACCATCAAATTCTCGACAATAAAACCAGCCAAGAATTCCACTATGTCATCACAAAAGACTGGAAGGCCACCTTCCAACTTGTCCCTCCTGACATCCATTGCTGCAACATTGCCAAACAAGGAATCCAAACCTTCAAAGCTCACTTCCTAAGCATCCTAGCAGGCCTAAGCCCAACATTTCCTAACTACCTTTGGGACAAGCTCCTCCCACAAACTGAGCTCACTCTCAACCTTCTTGCCAGTCCACCATCGCCCCAGCCATGTCCACTTGAGAACACTACAATGGCCCCTTCAAATCCGACACCACACCCCTTGGCCCCATGGGTTGCCCTGTTATAATCCACAACAAATCCAGCACACGGCAATCCTGGGCCTACCACGGTCATGACAGCTTCAACATCGGCCCAGCCCTCTCCCACTACCGCTGCTTTCAAGTCATTGACACCACCACCAAAATGTTCATCCACTCCAACACAATCAAATTTTGCCATGACTACCTCACACAGCCTACTGTCACCTACAAAGACCGCATCATCCATGCCATCAACTTCCTCTCCACAGCAATCAAAGATGCCACAGACAATGCCTCAAGCTCCCAGCTCATTGCCATCTCAAACCTCAGAGAACTCTTCCATAATCCACAAATTGTCGCTCCTTCCACCCAATGAAGTGCACACCACACCCCCTCCCAATCAGCAGACCCTAACCAGGGCAACTAATAATCCACAGCCAAAGACGGCCCGTCTACTAACTCCAAGGGTGATTCCCCCATTAACTCAAAGGGTGGTTCCCCCAGCAGTCTCAAAAGCAATGCACAAAGCACCTCCATGCCCACCCATCACAAACATCCCAGTTGCACATCGCACCAGCTCCCGCACAACCACATTCCGCCTAACTAATGCCATCTCCCAATGCACTCGCTCCCAAGTCAACAAAACAATGCTAGCAATGTCTGCCTTAGGCCAGCACACACTCATCAATGCAGCCATTGCAGTCCTAGACCATGACTCAGGCCAATCCCTCGAATACTGCCAACTACTCAAGCACCCTAACTACCAAGAAGTTTGGAGCAAATCATATGCCAATGAACTTGGCTGTCTCTGCCAAGGCATAGGCTCCAGCACAGATTGCACCAAACAACAAGTCAAAGGCACTGAAACCTTCCATGTCATTGACTATCATGACATTCCCCCCGAATGTTGCAGAGAAGTCACATACACCAAAGTTGTCTGCAAAGTCCGCCCAGAAATGACTGATCCCTACCAAACCCGAATCACCATCTGTGGCAACCGCATCTGCTATCCAGGAGATGTGGGCACAAAAGCAGCCCCACTAGAGCTCATCAAACTACTGATCAACAGTGTCCTCTCCCACAAAGATGCCAAATTCTGCACCTTCAACATCTCCAACTTCTACCTGCAAACCCCACTCAACCACCCAGAATACGTCCGAGTAAGTTACGCTGACATTCCTGATGAATTCATCAATGAATACAACCTCTCTCTCCATGTCCGAGATGGCTGGGTCTACCTCAAAATCCGCCGGGGCATCTATGGACTTCCCAATCCAGCATCCTTGTCAATAAGCTTTTTGAAACATGGCTAGCACACGCACAGTACTATCAATGCAATGCAACCCCTGGTCTCTGGCACCACAAATGGTGCCCTATCATCTTCTCCCTCATCGCCGATGACTTTGGTGTTGAATATGTTGGCCTAGAACATGGCCACCACCTTCGCGACACCATCAGAAATCACTACACCCTCACTGAGAACTGGGAAGGAGACCTCTATGCTCGCATCAACCTCAAATGGAATTACATGACTCGCACATGTCATCTCTCCCTGGATGACTATATCATGACAGTTCTCACCAAATACAACCACCCGTAACCAAAAAAATGTCGGCGCTCGCCCTTCAAGTGCAACCCCATCATATACGGTGCCAAAGCATAGTTCACAGAACCCCAAATGCAAGCCCACCTCTCACTGACGTTGACATCAAACGCATCCAAGGTATTGTAGGTGCACTCCTCTACTTTGCCCTAGATGTTGATAACAAACTTCTCCATGCTCTCAGTGAAATTGGAACAGATCAAGCCTCAGCCACCAAGAGCACGTCAAATCAAGTTCATCAACTGCTAGACTACTGTGCCACATATCCCAATGATGGCATAACATACCATTCCAGCAATGCCTCCCGCTCTGATGTCGCCTACCTAAATGTCAGCAAATCATGCAGCCAAGCCGGAGCCCACATCATGCACTTGGAAGATGTTCCTGTCCCTCCTCACAATGGCCCCATACTAACAATAGCCCAAATCACGAAGTTTGTCATGTCATCTGCAGCTGAAGCCAAACTTGCTGGCCTCTTCATCTGCGCCAAAGAAATGATACCCATCTGCCAAACCCTTGTTGAAATGGGATGGCCACAGCCCAAATTACCCATCCAAACTGACAACTCAACAGCTATTGGCATGGCCAACAAAACCATCATTGCCTAGAAAATGAAATCCAAGGACATGCATCTCTGGTGGCTCAGGTGACGTGAATCACAAGGCCAATTCAGATACTACTGGGCTCCTGGATCCACCATCCTTGCAGACTACCCAACTAAAGCACCTCCTGACCTCTATCATGAGCTCTAATGGAACATCGGCTCGGTGACCCACCTCCCCCAGTCAAAATACTCATTCTCACACATCTGTTCACTGCAATGGTGTGTTGAGACCTTGTTCTCTAGCAGTCTTGGGCCCTCCGGAGTGTCTGTCCCAACACGCTACTTTAGGGCTCATACCCAGCAAACAGCGCAGACCAATCATATTTCATTGCAAAAATACAATCGCAAGGTCAGCATGCAATCGCGACGTACAAATTCCTGCATCAATTATCATAGTGCGTAAATTAGCTACGTAATTAATAATGTCTCGATGATGCTCTTTTGCACAGTGACTGGGTATTGATTTCTACACATGGCTGATGAAATGATGAATAGCATGCTTTTGATGGTTGGACTATTGTCCAGCCAAATAAGACCAGCATTTAGAATTCTTATCTTGTTTGCTTGTTGGAAATGCTAACAATTCCTGTCCGAAAGAGCCCTCAATCTTGTTTCTACCTCTATCAAGAAGTCGTTCATTGTTAGGAAGATGGAGCACTGGACGAAATCATCAGAAATCTGAACTTTTCTATGAGGCTAAATAATCGGTCAAAATTGCAGTTGTTGTGATGAAACATTGCTGTATTATTTGACATTCACAAAAAATCAGAGTTGGTAGTTTTTGGCAGGGAATACGCAGAGCGATGATAAGCACAAAGAGAGATCTTTTTCAGGTTGAAAAGTTTTGTTATCGTGCAACTTAGGAGGATTAATTCTTGTTTTGGCGGAGATGTTTTCGCAGGTGTGGCATCATGTCCACACAGGCACTGCTTGTTGCAACGCATGACAAACAAATACAGAGGAGGTGTGTAAACTGAGAATTAAGTTCCTCTAAACATTGACTTCAATCTGATTTGTTGGTGATCAGAAATATGCACTTGTTGATATAATTGAACAGGACAATGATTTCTAGGCAAATAAGTTTCATTTATCAATCTATCTTTCCACTGTAGTTTTTGACTCAATATATCCCTAAACACAAAAAGATCTGTGCACACAGTACCTCACAATATCGTCTTAGTTTCCCAAATGAAGCCCCCCTTGCATAGCACATTAAGAAAATAATAGAATCACAACACGACATCCCCGTGAAGTAACTAAAAGCATCAACTTGGTCGCTGTCCTTTTCTTGCAACATACCACCTCCAAATTTTCCTACCTGCCCTCTTATAAGGATATCCTGCCACACTTACACATACCCCATCAAGCACAGGTGTCTTTTCGGCGGCAAACCCCGGTGTCACTGGAGCACGATGCAGACCATCTCTCACGATGCGTAGTTGAGTCACACTTGAATTGCGGTACTTGTGGAAGAGGATGAGGGAGTATCGCGCATCAACAATGGGATCATGAACTCCAGACTGAATGTCTGTACCCAACAGATTCAGACAGACATGACGCAAGGAAAATGAACGATAACGAGTGTCAAAACCTAAATACTCATCAGAGGACGGATCGGCATCTTTGGAACCAACAGTGCTGCCTGACTCAACCGCATTCTTGACCGCCTCAGATGCCACGGCCAAAACTGCTGGCATGCGTTGGCGGAAAATCACACTGACATCAACAAACCTCTGAAAGTCTCTACCAGGGACCAACCCCAACCATTCCACATCATGATCTATAGCCTGTCCGACCAGCACTCCATCCTTGGGCAAAAGTGATTTGATCATAGAAACCGCTTCCTCTAGAGACTTCGCCTCCGGTCCCAAGCACATTTCTTCTGTGAGACCTGTTAGTTCTGTGAGATAACTCACAACACCCTTACCATTCTGGGGAGGGCGAATAATGATATCTGTGAGGAGGTTACCATCTGAGTCCACCATAGCCACACGTCCAGGATAGCGGTGGGATAAATCATTGTATTGACTGGCGGGGATACCTTCTCCATACCTTCCTTCGTTGCCGCATCCATCGTTGATGCCCTTTGCACATGATCCATAGCCCGTGGCGATGCATTCCACGTCAATCGAGAAAAACGGGGGGTCAACATTAGCCGCTAGTTCTGAAACTTGACCCTTGTGTAACAGTGACGATGAGGGCGATGCAAAGATGGACCGATCTTCCTTGTCTTGGGCATCTTTTGCCATTTGTATTGCTCTTGCTTTCAGTGGATCAAAAACTCTTCCGGATCCCGCACGACTGTAAGGAGGGGAGTTCGTGGAAACCACTGATCCGCTAGAAATGGTATTACCTTTGCCACCATGCCGTAACAATTTGTTGATTGGGTTTCCCTTGTTACTTAAACTCGAGGACGGCGCAGCGGTGGTCGTTGCTCCGAGAGTAGAAGGGGCAAATGCAGGATCATGTTTAAATGCACAAGATGCACCGCGATTGCACATCCCCCGAACAAAAAAGGCACACACAGGTTTATCCACATTAGGTATTGAAGCCGTGCTGTTAGCTGCCGTTATGAATTAGAAACAAAATTGACCATAGCTAATGTGAGATAGTATCGAAACGCACAACATCGCGAATACAAAAAGTTCTAACCTTTTCTTCTGCCATTTCCATGACCGCTCGATCCCCTCCCTGAATTATTGCTCCCATTTTGCTTATGATTCCCGCCACGATGGCCATTATTCTGCGAAGAGCCATTGTGATTGTAATTAGCGTTGTTATTATTCCTGCCTACTTTTTTCGCATTGGATTTGGAACTGTTGCCCCCAACCGATGTTGAGGCCGCTGAAGTCGAGGTGTCAGACTTTTTCTTCTTCTTTTCGCCCACTGAAAGGACTGGAGGAGCGGGAGAAGGAGAAGACGGTGCTGCCTCTGCAACGACGTTGGCATCTGAACGAGACGTCTGTGTCTTCTCTTGTTCATCATCGCCAGACCTCGAAGCTCCCTTCTTGTCCTCTGGCTCCCGGCCTTCAGTCTCCAAACTGGAAGTATTGGACGGAGAAGTCGCCACATCCTGGACGACGTTTACGACAACATGATGGGCCGCATTATCGGAACCGTCAACGGAGCGCGTGCTGCCCCGATTGGCATCGGATGGCAGGGATTCTTCTTCAATGATGGTGTTAGTTGTGGATGAGCCGGCAGTGGAATTGGTCCCCTCGTCAGCAACGACTGGGACTACCTTGGAGAGAGTGGAGGGGAGTACCACCTTGCTGTTATGATTATTCTTGGAGTTTCCACTGTTGTTGAGGCTGTTGTTGTTGAAAGCTCCTTTTTTCTTCTTGGGGAGCGTGACAGAACTCTTGGTTTTTGTTGAACTAGGGGGTGGGATGCCGGCGATGGGGGCATGAGTAGGGGCCGCAGAAGAAGAGCGCGAAGGATTGGCATCACTAATTTCCATAATTTTGTCATGTTTTCCATTCCATACGCTTCTCGACGGAGGTGCGGCGGCGGCAGGGGCAGATGATGCGTTGCCGCTGCTGCCATTTTTCTCCTTCGGAGCCTTGTCAGGCTGTTCAACATTCGACGTGGGCAACGTACTGATAGAAGCGTTGGAATCGGTAGATGGGCCAAGGATGCGCTCGTTGCGTCCGTTCCACACAGATGGGGCGCTCATGGTCTCTTATTTTCTTGAGTAGCGACAGAATCTCAATGGAGAGTAACAATACAGGTGGATGATTCAATGTACAAGATTGTTTTTTCCGAATTTTTCCGTTAATTATTAACGGAGAATCTCGTCAACAAATAATATTTGGTGGCCACCGATGAAGTCGGTGATGGATAAGCGCGATGAAATTTAATTTGCTCAATTGCTTTGGAAACCCCACCAACGACGACGAGGAGACGACGAGACAAGAGGCGAAAAAATCTCAAGAATCTTTATCAAGAATTCTAACAAACCAAGAAATTAGAAAAGGGAGAGATGAACCAAGATATCACAGACAACAGAATGAATTTAATAATCTCACCTTCAAGAAAGGGTAAACTCTTTGTCTTTAGGTTGCGGACTGACGATCGGATGTTGCACAGCCATGTAGATATGTAGGGTGTCCGCTCCTCGCACGTGATGTGGCCTCGTAGCGAAGGCAAGGTGTCGATCGGTGGCCATAAAAAATAACGCGCGGTTGCGTGTGTGCCTGTATGGACGTCCGTCACCCTGTGGATTTTGGGTGAAACTTCAACGCAACTGTTACTTACTAGGAGGTGTCTGTCTGTCGATCGGAGTTTGGCGGGAGAGGGATAAAAAATTTCTTATGCGCGAAATGTGGATAAACGAGCTTGTGCAAGGAAGATTCTCGTAAAATGTATTCTTCTCAGATCATGACGTCATGCTTACGTCTTCCATCTGATTTCTTGTCGTGCCAACAACGCAACAAACTCATCTACTACACATCACATCATATATTATAATATATATAGGTCGACGTATGGTACACTTCCATGATCCTGACCATCATTGTTTTGCTCTCGAACTCTCTACAAACCAGTGCCGCATATAACTTTTTTAAGAACAGTTGAGGCTCTGTGCAACCATTCTATTTCATAAATCATGCGGAGGAGTATCATCCTCATAGTTTTTGTTGAACTTTTTTTCAAGCGACACGCAATCGCTTTTGCCCCGTCTTCTCTGCATCCTCGGCGTCCAGTTTCGCTCTGTCGGTCAAAGCCAGATGTTCAAGATGTAGAGGTGAAACGAGTTCGATTTGATTTTGATGTCCCACCCATACCTTCGTCTGATTTCAATCCAGCAGGATCGACTGTGATTTCAGACGATGTAGATGAAGTATCCACTACTGGATCATCGGGCTTTAGCTGGTCCTATGGCGATTTTGCGAAAACTTACCCAAACGTGAACAACATAGGCATCGCCACCATCAAAACTGCCTCGGCGGATCTCCTTGCACAATTAGTCATCGCTCAAACTCCGGTTTCCGAAATTGATTGGCAACGTGCACTCTTATTCTGTGCCTTCGGAGCTCTGTACCTCGGAGCCTTTCAGTACTGGTATCAAGTCAACATCTTTAAAAAGTTATTCGATGTGGACAAGTTCACTTCCCAACCGTGGGAAGACAAACTGAAGGATAGAGAAGGGCTCGTGAATCTCGCAGCTCAAACAGCGTTGGATTTGACTGTATTGACCCTTGTGTATTTGCCCACTTTTTACATATTCAAGGCAGGCGTTTTTAGTGAAACAAGCGATCCGTCGATGTGGATATCTCAAGGTATTGTGAACTACAGTGCAAACTTTGCCAAGGATGAATTTGATTTGATCAGGGTGTGGGCACCTGCTGATTTGGTTTGTTTCAGTGTCCCGTTGTATTTGAGATTGCCCGTAAGGCATGTGGTGTCATTTGTTTGGACGGCTTATTTGAGTTTTTCGAGAGGAGGTCACTGACAACGTGCAATTTTTATTTCCATTAACTGAACGTAAACACTACTGTGAGATATCATTTTAAGTTTTAGAATGTTAACACTACTAGACACTAAAAGCAAAACATTTCTTTAGATTAACGTGTCCCAGTAGTATTGTCCTGGTCATTTGTTTTGACTACTAGTTTTGTATGAAAGTGTGAAAGAACAAACATCGTTACTAAGGACTATCTTACGTCTGTTATTTTAAAATTTGGCGTTTACGCTGTTTTATGAAGTAGAGGCTTGTTCAAAGAGAGTCTTCAAACAGTCGTGGTATTGACTCGGCACCCTCAGTGTTAAGCGCAGTAGCACGATATTCAAGTGCCGCGTACAATCTTGGCCCATTTGCCTGAGATGACCACAGATCCAATCGTGCCCCACTCAGTACCTCGTCAATTAAGGTTAAAACCACACGTGCGATGAGATTGCTAAGCTGAGATATTAAGATGCCTCCTCCTATCTTTTTTTCGAGCCATCCAAGCCAACCGTCCAAGAATGACAGGCTTTTGCTAATATCTTGTGCCGTTGCCCATACTGCATATTCGAATTCTTCTGGTCTTGAGCGTCGATGATTTTGCCTAAACCCCCCTACTCCGATATGCTGAATGAGATCAGCTTCTGTTATAGGCTTGAATGAAAAGGAGAGAGAATGCCCAAGAACTTGAATATGAATTCCATCTGCGAAGTCGGAGACAATCGCGGTGACTAAAGTTATGATGTTTCCAACAATGGCGCGTTGCCAATCAATTGGGAAGAGCTTCAGCAATGGAGCGGAAATCTGACAGTGTGAAATAAGTGTTTCTACCACCGCATCCCTTTGAAGGAATGCGTCCTCACTCAGCTCGTGGCCATGACGACGAGATGAGCTGTGCGAAGATGATCTGCTCCCGTTTTTTCGCTTCTTCTTTGATCCTTTTTGTATTGCTGTTTTTATTGCATGTTGAGCATAATTGTCTCTTCCCATAGTGCCAAACGCCTTGTCCACTGGAGGAAGGTCAATGTCTCGTTCAATGTACAGCCGAATATCTGAATGAGACATGACGTTGATCCCATGAAGAGCTGAGAGTATGCGACCAAGAACCATCATTACTGAATTACAAACAGCTTTGTACGCTTGTGTTTCGATTGTTTCGCCTAATTTTTCTCCTAGGCTTACTCCATTTCCAAAACCTGTCCGCAGCAACCAACTTCCTCCACCACTATTTTGCGCGTACATTGGGATGTTTGGCTTCTTGTCACCTTTACGCATACCTCGTTCTAACTGATCTAAGTTTTGATACAGCTTTCGCGCATCAGCTGAGGGTGTAAACAGGTCATCCCCTACAATCTCATCGTCATCAATATAAGAGTTTTGCTGGCTCTGCCAAAGATCAGTATGATTGAGACGGATGAGTCGTCCATTGCTCACAAGCTCTTCGATGTATTCGTTGACCAAATCAGAAGAAGGAAAATTGAACTCTCTTCTAGTTCGTACATCGCCGAAAGTTTTATTAGAAGAAGCATCGTATTGTTTGGTGTAATTAAAAAGAGGATTCGGCGCCCGCTGCAAGTCGTCCTTTTCGCATTGCAGCTCCAATAGTCGCGCACTTCCGCGTTTAATCAAGTCGTCAATCTCCTCGACGCGCTTACGTCTTCGGCGCTCGAGAGCATCAGGTGATTCGTCGAGAACTGGTACTATAATATATTCTTGGTTTTGTTTGAAGTTGTCGTTCTGCTGTCGTCTTCGAAATCCCCATCGTCTGCCTATGCGTTTCCCTATTGCTTCTCTCCTTTCGAGCTGCCGTTGTTGTCTACGAGTTAATGGTCTGGCTATTCGACGTGCAGTGATTTCTGCTTCAGTCGCACTAGAGTCATGTATGCCGAGCTCCTCGTCAATTGAAATGATCGTTGGTCTTGCTACCCTCCTCCTGCGTCCGATATCAGAATCTAAAGAAGGCGATGGTTTGCCACTTAATAATCCATGAAGTCCAGTTGATTTTGCTGCAGCTTTCCTGATTGGGCGTAGTAGTTTGGATATTTTCAAGTCATCGCTTAGTGATGATAAACCAAGAGAAGAAATCAAATCGATACCAACCCACTGTATTCAAATAGAAAACAAACAGTTCATTTGAGTACTCGAATTACGTCAATATCAGGTACAACAGGTTGTTTGATAAAACAATACTCACATAGCCTGATGAAGAGTAATCCGACTTGTTTTCGTCGTCCATAGGTTGCACTTCTGAAAAAGTTGAAACCGATGCATCCAGTGCTTGCAATTCTGGTTCTACGGATTCAGCTGTCGAATGACACGATTGTATTGTTTCATTTAAAATCAACTTCTCCGTTTCGTTCATCGTAAGTGCTAAAGCACTGTCATTTCCTCCACCCTCGACTAAAAATTCTGATTCCTTCAAAGAATTGCAATATCCGTATGGATCGGAAGAAAGATTCTTTTTTGTCTGATTGCGTACTCCACCCTCAGCACTGTTACCCATCGCAGAAAATTGCCCCTTTGATGATGAGGAATATCCATGATTAGTAGTGGAAAATGCGGATGGGAAATTCGCTGTATTTGGAACTTTATCGAAAGCGTTTCTCGCTGACGCTGTTTTTTCCACCACACTAGTTGTTGCAAATGTGCTAGATGTCATCGGTGATTCAGAATCGTCTTGATTACCTTCTAAACCAGCTGCTAATATTATCGATCCCCCACCGTTGGGACCATGTGGAATTCTCGTCGCTCTGCTTTGATTCTTATCTTCAACTGCGGTTGTGGCAAGTGATAATGAAGAAAGAGGTCTAAAAAATGATAGAATAGATTTGAATCTGCCGGCTTCCTTGCGACTTCCACATGTGGCCTCTGTCGTTGACGGGGAATGAAAGCTTGTTTCGTCAGAAAGAGTAACTTCGTTTTGTGCTATTGCGTTGATATTTGGCTGGATCTCCCTGGATTTTAGTTCATGATTCGCCATTGATCCAGTGTCGTGTTGTCGTTCTTCGCCATCGTCTACGCCCCCACGGAGAGACAGAGCGCCATGAAATAATCTATTTCTCTGCCAAATTATTCGTTTATTGCTTCTGCAGCTCGATAACGGGTCTTTCAGAAAATTATGGGTGGCTTGCTGGTGATGATTATCACTCGAAACAGTCCCTCCACGCATCTCTAGAACAGCTACCACTGTCAGAGTAAGTGGTCCGAATCGATTTTGCCAGTCGTCCCGAGAGAAGGCTCCATTGGTGTCACCATGATGAAAGAACAGGTGCCCATCAACAACGCTATGGATTGTCAAAAGGAAGAGAATTGCAAGAGTAGTACGTTCTATGATGCTTCTAGGCGGACTCACGAGATAATACGAGCGATGACAGTGAAGTCTATGCGTCAAATAATTTGAGTTGTCCAACGTCATTTTTGAAACACCAAGAGATCTACGTCATTTGAAACGATACCGATGGGTCAAGCCACTGACGGGGGCACGTACTGCCATGCTATTCGCTGTGTTGGAGCCTGTTGGGTTGAATCGGTTGGTCTCGGAGTTGGCCGACGACAGTACGCTGTTGACGTTGCAAACATTTCACGCAAAACGAGAAATGACGGACATGTTGTCAAGCTCTGACAGGGTGTGCGTGGGGCAGGGCCTGGAAGCCAGCGACAGGGCTAAATTGGGCCAAATCAGGCACGCGGGCAAAATGCATCTTTGTACTCATAACCCCTAAAAATCATCAAATAAATCGAGCATTTTTCAAAAAGCAGTATGGTGAGCTCAGAACTTTGAAGCATTAACACCAATCAGAACACTCTACCAGATTTGGTATAGAAACATATGTCTATACCAGATCTGGTATAGACATTAGATTTTTTCAAAAACACATACTTCTGGCCAATTCTGGAGGTTGCTGACATCACCATTGGATTCCTCACCGAAAAAGACCACTAGATATGTATCACAACACTTGTATTTTTTGGCTGTTGGAAGTGCTCATCACTGCCAAAAAATATCACATGCCTCTTTTTCAAACCGTAATGTGTTGTGTCAAAGCTCACGCAGAAGCCACCAACTTGTATTCAATTATATCGTCCTTATTTCACTGAAGCCCTTGCTTATTTGAATGGCACTTTTGGGATAGTAGTGTCCCTGTAAGACGTGTCATGAAGCAATATGACAATAATGCAACAATCAGCCTCACTGCAACAATTTAGAATACAAAGAGATACAACAGTCAAGAATTTTCATTCCCCATAACCATTTAACATCATATTTTCCTTGTATCTTGCTGTCTGGTACATGTCCTTGTTCATAGTTCACGCAAGAATGAGCTACATGGATCAATCCATTCCAGCCATCCCAACTCTTTAGGCCATCAATGATGCTAGTGTTATCTTGTTCCTGCAGTCACAAAATCAATCGTCTACTACAAGGTCTTGAATGAAATTCAAGGGCTGTGGGGTTCGAGGCAACAAGATTATTTTCATCCGGCCACAATACCTTGAGAAATATAATGATGATCTTATTGATTTGGATGTACTTCTCAATGGAACTGTCACAGCTGTTCTTTCTCTTCAGAAGAACTTCCATGAGTATCAAGCCATGTGGACAACTGATGGATCTTTGCCTGTTGCATTTGATAGCAATCATCTCCATTGCAAGTTCTATAGGAGTGAAAATTTGACATACAAGCCATTCGTTCAGCACAAATGGCCTATGATGATCAATATCCAGAAGCTCAAAGCAAAGGCCCCATCAGGCTTTCATCTGTGTTACTTCGTTCAGTCACAGCAACTCCCATTCGGCCAGTGCTTGTACTCCTGCCGCACCAAATACAGAGAACTCAACAAACTCCCAGTCATCCACTGAAATTGTTCTCACAACAGCAAGAATGCTTCCAATGATTACTACTGCTACAAATGCAATCAAGACCATTCTTTGTGACACTATTGATTCATCATCAGATGAATGGAAGCACATTAATGGAAGGAGACACATATTTGTCAATAGATGATGGATACTCTCCAAATAATGATAACATTGTTGACCCATCATATAATGTGACATATATGGAAGAAGATGGAAATTATGATAGCATTCTGAGTGGGTTGTCATTTATGTACGCTGATGTGACACCTGACTTATCTCCACCTCCAAATATGGATAACGGCAGAGGTCCCGCTCTTAGACATGCTGTTGGGAGGAAATTTGCTACCGCAATGGAGTGTGTTGCAGTTGTTGGTGGATTGGATAACAATTATTTCAAGAGACTCACAGCTGATTCTAATGAATATGCTTGGAGAAAGGTGAATTATCATGGGGAATTTGGTGGTTCCGCTTGGTCTAACATAACTGTTGAGGAGATGATCCGATTTCATGGATGCATTCTCAAGATGAGTATTGATGATAAGCAGCTCGGTGGATACCATCGTACTTTACAGAATCAATGTCAGTGAATTTATCCAGGGAATATTTGTTGTTACTATGCAGTTATCCTGCATGAACACTATGTTATTTTACTCTATGACATTTCAAACAAATTAGAGCTGCATTTCATCCCAAAGTTGGGCAATCAACAGTTGGAGACAAATGTCACCAACTACAACATGCACTCAACACTTTGAATCTATCATCACTGCATGCATTTTTCCCCGGAATTGACTTGAGTTTTGATGAAGGTGGAGTTGCTTCTTGATCAAGAGTCAATCCTGTGAGATAATACAATAAAGACAAGCCACAGAAATTTCAAGTTGATTTTTTTGTCCTATGCAATAACTCACGTGGGCAGTACTTCATCATCAACTGTGATGTTTATCAAAGCAAGAATGCTGAGAATATCAATATTCCTCAAGAGATTTAAAAGCTACCTACCACTCAGACGGCTGTCGCAAATTCAATCATTCAATCCAAAATTGGCGATGATCTTAATGTTATCAGGAAATTATTCATGGATTGTTGATACTCCTGCGCATCCTTGTTTATACTCCTCTGTGAGAAGTTTGACATTTTATGCACTGGCACTACTCAGGCAAATTGTATTGGGTGGCCAAAAGATTTGATGACACTGTCTAAGTCAGCACCAAGAGGAACAGCATTATTGAAGTACGATTACAAATAAGGTTCTGTGTTTGCAATGGATGGATAACAGAGTTGTTTCACTTTAGAAGTTACTGAACTTGTTCCAGTGAAGCGTTGAAGTGGTGCAAACATACAACATCTTAAAGTAGAACAAGCACTGAAAGCATATCAGCGAGGCATGGAGTGTATGGATTGTAGTGATCAATATCGCGAAAGAGGGTCCGGATTTGCGTGCAAGTCACACTACAAAAAATGGTACAAAAAGGCTTTCTTTGCAGTAATGGACTTCATGGTACTGAATACATTTTTTTCCTGGAACATGTCTGGTGATGATGTTGAAGGATGGCTCAAGGTTACACAGAATGAGTTCTTTGCTGTGTTGAGTGAAGAAATATTAGAATATGTTAGGCATGGAGAGGATGTGGGAGTACAAGTACTCTTCCAACTGATGAGTTGAATGGTCATCATCATCATCCGGTAGCTGTGAATCATCATGACAGAATGGTCTGTGCTGAATGTAAACTGGAGGAAGGTTGGACGAAAGATGTAACATGAGACAGGCTTATGGAGAGGGTTCCAGACAACAATGACACATGTCTATTTGCAGTGATTGTGGAATAAGTACTCGTGCCTTACCTGTGTTTCCTTAGATTGATCTGATGCCTGACTGTCTTACTATGTGCAGTCCTTGATTCCTTCATACTCTTTGCCTATGGACTCAACCTATCTGATTCCATGAAAAATTGTTTCTGCTGCCTCCTCCTAGCCTGCTTGCATTCCTCTGTATGTTTCCTTTGTCCATGAGTAAGGTTGTATTATATATAATCAGTTGGCAAGATGAAGGCATTTCAAGCCACCACATTGCAACCTAAGATCTGATCATTTGACTGTGCATGCTCACTAGTGCAACACAATTTCCTCTTCCCACCATCACTCCAGTCAACATTGCACAAGGGCATCCCTCAATCCGTACATTTCTACTGGGTATTTTGAGGTTTTGGTGTGTACTGTCTGCAAATGAAACAATACTGTTGCCAAAACCCACACTTTATTCCCTATATTCTTAACTGGTTGGACAATGCTCCCACCTGGACTACAGATTGTTTTCAAATGAATGATAAGCATGCTTACTGGTGGGTTGATGACAGTCCCAACAATAGTTAAATCAATCATAAGACAATGGCTTATCAATGAGGTTTGCCGTGCACTTGATATCAAAATCATGGATAATCTCCTTGTCATCCTCATCAAATCGAATGTTGTCTACAATCTTTGGGTGCCAATACCTCTTTGAATAATCTCATCATTGACGATTCACTACAGTCATGCCCAACACCCTACAGCTGTCTTGTGGTCATAGCTTTTGCAGGGCCTAATTTCACTTTACTGTATTTTGTGGAGCAAGCACTGCTCTTAACTGGCACATTTCCTCTATAGTTGATATTTGTCTGTGAGATGGCCATGGAAGTACCATCATCCTTGTCATTGGGGAGATCCTCATCCTGGAGATCCTGGAATGGGTCGTCAACAGTCAGATCTGGGAGATAATTGTCTCCTTCCATGTCATCATCACCATTCAATGGACGGGGCATTTGTATTGCTTTGGAGACACGGAGGCAGGAGAAAAAGATGTTTGGAATGTGTGGAGTTTGGCAACGATTATCATCCCAGCTTACATGGGTCCCACGTTGTTCAGGGTGATTGTGGGGCGGTATTCACTTGAGCTGTTGAATTGAGGGATTGTTGGCGTTGTTGCTAACTTTAAGAGGAGGTGCTGGACATTGATATTGATGAGAGAATGGTCAACGTGGTGATGACTTGATGTGTTGGCCTTGGTCAACTGAACAAAATGTACGAAGGAAACTACAAATAAGAATAAG
The DNA here is from genome assembly GCA_036940065.1 of Cyclotella cf. meneghiniana. NCBI lineage: Eukaryota > Bacillariophyta > Thalassiosirophyceae > Thalassiosirales > Thalassiosiraceae > Cyclotella > Cyclotella cf. meneghiniana. The sequence goes on from JALLPD010000145.1 coordinate 20,624, forward strand.
ATCTTGGAGGTTTTTTTCTGTGCCATATTCTACCTCCTCAAGAACGTCGGAATAGTATAGTAGCCAGTAGAAAAAACATCAAAAATGACCTCATGGTGTCATATGTGACTCAAAGAAACCCAGGAAACATGGCAAACTATGACCCCATACCATCAAGAATCAGATATGGCATATAATTTTGAGGGGAACCAACACACACACACACACACACACACACACACACACACACACACACA